>VJXU01001737.1:0-12477 GCA_008694245.1 Ganoderma sp. BRIUMSc
AGGAGGAGGCGGAGGAGGCGGAGAGGAAGAGGGGGAGGGAAAGGGAAAAGGAGAAGGGGAGGAAGAGGTTGCGGAAGCCGAGGCGGCTGGGGGACGTCATTGTGCAGCGCAGGACGATGGTCGCGGGGGCGGTGCTCGTGCTCGGCGTCGCGGTTGCCGTGTATGGCTTGAGCGGGGGCTTGCCCGCGGGGAATGGACATGGTGGACAGCGGGCGGCGTGGATGAAGATGGGGAAGATGCTGGGGGGGCTCGTGGGTGTGGGGGAGAGGGTGTTCGATGGGCTTCGGGATGCGCTTTAGGATTCTATGGGCTGGGGTGAGTTTTGCCTCTGGGGCCCACTCATTGATCGCTCCTTGGTCTAATTCTTCACCAATTGCTCCTCAGGATATCCACGAGCTTACAACGTTCTTCCTCGTTAATACGCTATTATGCAAGACGCTTTCTAAAGAATACGCTACGGCTGAGTGAAGGGGAAATGATGCGAACGGAGAATATTGAACACTAGATGAAAGGCCGTAAAGAACGGATATGAACAACCCCAAGGTGGTCTCCAGATACCAAGAATTTGCCGTTGGGAGAGAACGTAATGTGTGTTACCACGTCCTGGTGATCGGTAAACTCCATCACGCACGACATGTCGCTTATCCTCCAAAGTCGCACTAATCCTTGTCCTGCGGCAGTTGCAATATACCTCCCGTTAGGTGAGAACCGCGCTTTCAATGGCTGTAGGTCTGTTTCACCGTCTACTGCCTTGAACGAGGCGATTTCATCCCCAGATTCCGCGTCCCAGAGCTTCGTCGAACCGTCCGCCGAAGCGGACAATACGGATCTGCCATCTGGAGAGAAAGAGACATCCAACACTGGCTTCGTGTGTCCTTCCTGGACTGCGAGCACCACACCAGTAGCAGGGTCCATTACCCGCACAGGATAGCGTTCGCCGACGCTAGGCGGCAGGAACTTGTTTGAAGAAGTGATAGCGATGCGTCTGCGCTCGTGGTCGAAGGCAAGCGCATCAATATCAAACACCACGGGGGGATTCCTAGCCCGCTCCTCGATGGGGGCGCAGAAGTCGTCTCCTTGAAATGGACCCAGGAGCCTCTGTCGACGCGAAGGGGGGACGGCCCTGCGGGCGAGGAGGAGAGTCCATATGGTCCTCTGGGAGCCCAAGGGGACGCCGCTGCACTCGGCGGCTTTCCACGCGAGATAGTACATGTCTGGAGAAAATCGCGAGCGTTTCGGCTCGGGTGTACGGCAGAGGCGATCGAAGGAGTGGTCCCGCTGGAGCGTCCGAGTGTCCCATACATGCACCACCCCATCTTCAGAATCCTCACATGCGGTCGCGATCAGAGCGCCGTCGGGAGACCACGCGACGTCTGTGACCATTTGCGTGTCCTCGAATGAAGCAACTCTGTGGACGGCGTCGTCGCCGACTCCCCAGATCACGAGGGTCTGGCCATCGGAGCCGCCCGCGGACGAGTTGTCGGCCATTTGGGGACAGTGAAAGAGCGTGAATGGGGCCTCGGTGGGCTACCCATTCTTGCAGAACTGCGCCGCACGACATGTCCCAAATGATGATAGTCCCGTCCAGAGACGCGGTAACTGCCCATTTGCTATCCAGAGAAGCAATGAGGCATGTCACTTGATCCTCATGCCCGCGCGGATCTGGGGTATCTCGCACAGCTGGATCAAGAATCAGTTGTTTATAGCATGCGCAGCACAGACTCGACAGGCGGCTTACTGTGGATGCTTGTAACAAGGCCCCGCTCATCCATATCCTTGAAGGCTTGTTTGATTATTGGAAGCCAAAGCTCCGGCCTCCCTGCCCTTCCCATGCGACCTGGATTGTGACGAAGCACGATGCGAGGGCGAGGGAAGGTGAGGAGTGCTTCCTGCAACGCTTCGCATGCCTCTAACGGGGTGCCTGCCTCGGATAGGCAGGTCCCAAACCTAGCAACTGGATCCAATGCGAATTGAATGTGCACATCTCTGATGTTATCCCTTGAGACGTGCGCGAGGATCCTGACGGCACATTGGATGTCTCGCGTCAGATCCCGAGCAGCACCTATCTGACTTTCCTTAGGGAAGAAGCGCAGACAATGTATAGAAACCGTCAACGACACCAGCTGAGACAAGCGGCCCATTACTCTTCCCAACTGGTCTGCCAAAGGCATTAGCGCATTTGTGTCAGGCAGAACAGAATCTCGACGTCGTACTTACTGGTGAATATGAACCTGTGGGTTATCAAGCCCCGATAGCCATCGAAGTCGTCGGCGGTTGCCATCACACCCATCGTGAGATGGTTCAGCGTAGCCGCACTCGAAGCCAGCAAGTACTCGACGGCACGGGTGTCTACGAGTTTGTCAACCTCGGATAAATAGAGCTTTAGCTTTTTGCCTCGACAAACGACTTTGTAAGCAAACAACTCACAAGTAAATTTCGCAATGCGAGCATTTTGAAAAGCATGGTCCTGCCCGAACCGTACAGAGCGGGGTTCGGCCCCTTCTTCGTCCGAAAGCTAATGGAGCCACATCTCAGATGCTGGAGCCCAGTGATCTGGGAGACGAGCCCGATGAAGTCCGATATGCTGTAAAAGGAGACGGAAGACAACTCCAAGTCCACGATGTTGCCCCCAAGTTTCTGGTAGTATGAGAGCACAGAACGATGGATGGACAGGAAAGGTCCTTCGCTTCCGGAGCCAGCCTCAGAAGCCTGTGATATCTTCCACTGCCGTACATTTGGAAGCCGGATGAGGAGGTCCACGGGAACACTATCGAGTAGAGGGATATTGGTGACGTGAGAGCCTGTATCAACGTCACGCCTAGGAGTACCGGGAGAAGGGTGACCTTCTGCACAAGGGGGAGAACCCATGGGCAGGTGTCGAGAAATTTGCTGGAGGACTGCATCTGTTCCACAGTCCGGAGGACGATGGTGTGGAAAAGATGATAGCGCGAACGGGGTAGAAATGCACGGCAGGTGAGCGAGAGCTGCCGCAAGGATGCGGGGTTGTCGCGAGCTTGATCGATGGCCGCTTCGTATATTTCAATCGAAACCATAATGTGAGGCGTTCTACGATAGTCAGAGGGGGGGTGATGTCCCGGGTTGTCGTTTGAGCCGGGGACAGCTTCGCTCCTGGTTCAAGGGGAGACGGGGGAAGTTGAAGCACCTTGCCAGGATCCAACTCGAAGGTACGTCTTCATGAACTCTTCATCGATCATCCACGCTGGTAAGGTTTGAGAAAAGCGCACAAGGCTGTGTTGGTGAGCGATTCGAATTTCGGGCGCAGAAACCGTCCGCCCTTAAGAAATGAAACGCTCGAAATCATACCACGGTTGTTGTACACTGAGTTACTATGTAAGTCTACATTTGAGTCTGCGAGATTTTGTGCAACAGAGGACAATCTGGGACAACTGTTCCGAAGCGCGCTCTCAGGCTTCCGTCACGTATCCACAGTGTTCGCTGGCGACGACCGTCGACCGCCCTCTAAGTCCCTTTTCGACAGGAGCCTTCCTTCCGCCATTCACTCCAGGAGATGAGCCGCCGTCGGGACTTGTCGCACGAGCTGCGCGTGTAGCCTCAGGACAGCGGACACGTAGGAGAGCACGTGCGACTCTACGGCGGCCTGGTTGAGATGGGCAACCTTGACTGGTTCGAGAATGGGTCCCAGAGCTTCGAAATGGGGAGCGTTCATGGAACAAAGCAAGTGGTGGCGACCTGAGCGGGGGGGGGGATCGAGCACGCTCGAGCCACTGGAGTGTGCTTCCCCGCGGTGAGCATTCCCATGTGGCCGAGTAGAAACGGGACTATGTGTCGTACATGTGGCAACCCGGTCCAGGCGGCGACGCCAAACGGGGCTGGCACGGATGTGTATCCTGCAGGAAGCTCGAGAGACGGCGGCTGTGGACTACTCCGTTGAGATCTCCGGAAATTAAGAATTCGCCTTTTGGGCAAAAAGCTAGCCGTCTAACTCCCATCTCGTGCTCAGTAAAAGTCGCGACGCACGAGCGGTCTCTGACTCACCATAGTCGCACATGGTTAAATAGTGCAGTGGCGACATACTTCCCGTCGGGCGAAAAGCACGCCGGCCCTGAGGCTCCCAACGAAGGTTCCTTGAAGGGCCCGAATTTGGCTATTTCTTCCTCCAGAGCTAAGTCCCAGATCCTCGTGGAAGCGTCGTCTAACCCTGATGACCTGGATAACACGGACAGGCCATCTGGGGAGAAGGATACGTTCTGCACTGCTGTGCTATGTCCTACTAGGACAGCGAGTGCGGCACCCGTCGCGACGTCCCAGATCCGCACAGCGTACTCTTCCAGGGACATTCCAGAGGAGTCACCATGGCCTGTTGCGATTCGTCGACTCTCGGGGTCAAAAGCGAAGGTTTTGATAGAAGTGTGATGGTTAGGTTTCCAATCAAGCGTCGTTGGCCGTTTTTCTGGTGCTTTGGGTTTCCAAATGTTGCATTGCTGGCGACGATTTGTGGACGAAAACGATATCCAGGCCAAGAAACACGAGTCTGGAGAAAATCGCAGCTGTCGAGGGGACGTCGCATCCGGATCTTCCAGGAGATCGCGCGGCTGAAGCGTGCGAGCATCCCATATCCGCACTCCATCGAAGTCAGACGCAGACGCAATCAGACTACCGTCGGGAGACCAAGTGCAGGTCTCTATAGCTCCTGAGTGCCCGGCCCCTTCAGGTATTTCGACTCTCCGGATGCCATCAGTAATGTCCCATACGGCGGGAGTTGTTTCGTTCAAGTCCATCCCGCTGACCGATACGAGTCTTCGGCTGTCTGGAGACAGCGCGAGGCCAGTGACGTGGGACTTGTGGGCCAGCCATTCTTGTGTGACGCGGATATGGCCGGTAGCGGGATCTATGTTCCAGACGATGATGGTTCCGTCCTTGGATGCGGTGACAAACTGGTCCTGCCAATTGCGGTCGACGACTAAATGTGTCACGCTTTCTTCGTGGCCGAGGAGGTGTGGTGTACCTTCTTCGGCTGGACGGGATCATTAGACCAAGTAACATCCTCTCATGGACCGAAGGACCCCGGAGTTAAACTTACTATATGGTAGAGTGATGAGACCCCGCCCACTCAGCTTAGGAAAAGCGCACTTGAGCGTCGGGGACCAGAACTCGGCTCTTCCTCCCCTAGGCATTTGATGGTCAACGGCCTCATGGACCAGAATGCGAGGACGAGGAAAAGCGGAGAGCCTCTCATCCAACGCCTTGCATGCCACCAGACCATCGTCCAGGGAAAGGGTGATCCCGATGCCTGCGATGGCATCCGGCTTGAACTCTACCCGTACGTCTCGAAGGGCTGTGAGTCCTTTAGAACGCTCGAGGATCCTTGTGGCAGACTTGATGTCTTGCAACACGTCCGGGCTATTGCCATAACTGGTGTCCATCGGCCACCGGGATCGAACGACGAGTGTCAAAGATGATAGCTGTGAGAGCCCCGTTATCGATCCCTCCAGCCGTTCTGCGTAAGTACGACAGTCAGGCATCTATTCCCAAAACCAGCCGTGTATCTCACCAAAATAGTCGTCTCTTGTTTGGAGTTTCGTGAATAATTCGCGGATCGTCACGGAAAGGCTGTTCAGCGTCGACGGACTCGAGCCCAGCAAAAACTCGACGACGTGAATGTCAGCTGTTGCACAAATCTGCGTAAATCAGAAGTCTCAGCCACTGCTTGCATTGGACACTAAGTACCTGTGAGATGCAGAGGAAGACTCACATTCAAAGACTTTATTGAAGGCACCCTTGGTTGAGCAACCTTCTTCACCCCCGAGTCATCCGCGGGCGGTTTGGGTTCTTTTTTCACCCGAATGAAGGAACAGGAGAGGGTGTGGATCTGAGAAAATGCCGCGACAAGGCCCTTGAAGTCAGAAACGTTCTGAAAGGCGATATTGAAGAGCTCCAGTGTCCGGATGTGTTTGCCATGCTTCTGATAGCTTGAGCGCGCGAATCTCAGGTGGAGTGACAGGCAAGGCAGTTCTTCCGCCTCCTGAAGATCGTCCAACTCCATCCTCCACGCACAAAGGTTTGGAAGGCGGGAAAGGAGATGCACTGGAACTGTTTCGAGTAGGCGTATATTAGGCGGGGTGTCCTTGCGATTGGGGGGGACAACGGTAGAAAGGCTAATTTGTCGGACGAGAGGGACGACCCAGGCATGGGAGTCCAGGAACTCGCCGGAGGATTCCAACTGAGGTACAGTACGGATGCGAATCCTGCTGAAAAGGTGGAATCGGGTGCGGGGTAGAAATGTGCGGCATGTGAGAGAGAGACGACGGAGGGACGTGGTATTGTCGCTGGCCTCGTCAATGACGGCTTCGAATACCTCCGTTGGAAACAAAAGGTGAGGCGCCATAGAGTGCGTGCGTTGTAGATAGGTCGTTGGTCGACAACGAGTAGGGCTCCAGAGGAGGATGTCCTAGACTTATAAAATTAGCAGGAAGTCTGAAGTCAAATCAATTAGTCGGTGAGGGGCGCGGGGCTGGCGGCAACCCCTCCCTGGAATGCAAGTATCCCACACTGCCACCTCGCAATTTCATGTTGTAAGTCCAAGACAATATGTGGCATGTTGACACGCACATTTGACCGCCCCAGGGGAGAATACCATTCTTCGTTCAATCGAGGATGAGGACGAAGGTACAAACAACCATACCTACAATGCATGATCGGTGCGTATTGAGAGGTGACATAGAAACGAGCCATCATACGGAACGACAACGGTGGAGATCTTACAATAGCAGATATACACAGCTTGGAGGGGCTAGCTATACAAGATAAATACAGTATGCAAGGAATTGTACTGCCCGGGTTTAACATCACTGCTTTCTGAGTCTAAGAAAATGAATGCGAGGCGGATAGTGCAGACAACGAATTGCGAATCCATGAACCCGTATACCCATGACACCGAACAAAGATTCCCGGAACCCGCCAGCCTACAGTACCCCGAATACGAGGACGGTCAAGGCGGTCCCGGCTTCCGCGTCTTGATCTCCCACAGCCCGTCCTTGCCCTTCTGGATGCCCTCCATGACGACGCGGCCCATGAGGTAGTCGACGCGGCGGATGCCCATCTGGCGCTCCGCCTTGTTGTGGCACCGCGCCGCCCATGCGTCCGCGACCTGCGCGCGCGTCTCGGAGGACATCTCGACGTTGTAGTAGTCCGCGTTCTCGATCTGGGTCATCATGCACTGGTTGATGGCGCAGAACAAGTCGTACAGCGTCACCCCGGACGGGTTCTGCGTCTCGACGTCGATGTACCACGGCAGCTGCGCGTGGTAGAAGCGCATGAACGGGAGCGGCGGCTCGCAGACAAAGCGCGTGAGGTCGAACGACGTGAGCGGCCGCTCCTTGAGCGCGCGGAATGTGAGCGTGTTCGGGGACTCGCGGAGGTCGAGGGTCATCGGGGCCTTGTAGTAGTTGGTGTAGCGGATGTACGGGTGCAGCGAGGCCTTCGGCTCTGCGGCGCGGGGGCAATAGGGTGGGGGTCAGCTGCGGGACTGAATGGCACAGCTGCGGGAACAAAAGGTACTGAACAGGTGCGCGGATCGAGTGAAGAAACACTCTTGACTACGGAGACGGAGATAAGCCGTCGTGCACGAGGGGCGACGTCTTGCAGCGGAACGGGCACTAGGCAGACCTCGAAGAGAACCCGTATCGAGAGGAAGCCGGAGCAAGTCACTCACCATTCGCTCCGCCACCGAAGGACTTGGACCGACTTCGAGTCCCAAGGAGCCCGCTCAGAAGGCCGCTCCCTACCAGCGAGAAGTCCGCTCTCCACTCACGGGGCGGACGCTTCATGGCCTCGGCAGCGTTCCCTCGTATTCCTAAAGATGCCTTGCGGGAGAGGGAGTTTGTATGGTGGAGGGATGCGGTAGACGGGCTAGATGAAAGGGATACACTCCGCGAGAGCGAGCGCGCCGGGGGCGACTGCTCGAAATCGTCCTCGTAGTTCTTCCACGGCAGACCATTCTCTTGCTTTGGCTCACGTCCTGCGAGCGGACGGGGCCAGCCGTCGGCATGGATAGCCATGTTGACCATCGGCGGCATCACCGCCATGGGCGCAGGTGCCATCATCGGAGGTGTGGATGCCATAGGCGAACCCCAGGTGAGCGGGATCGCACCTGCTTGGGCATCCCATCCATGCCATTGCGATTGCGATGGGGTGAGCAAAGCAGGACTAGGGCTCCAGGAGTGGGGCTGTGCAGGAAAGGCCGCTTGGCCAGAGAAAGGATCGTTGGATGGCCAGGGATTCGGGTTGTTGATCATCATGGGGGCCGACCCGTCGAATTGCTGCGAGTCGACGAGCTGGGGGATGTCATGGTAGACGTCGTTCATGGATGGCGGCCAGGCCGAGGAGATGGGCGAGGATCAAGACGAACGGCCGCAGCTGCAGGGGAAGGGAAGAAGTAGCGGTAGCACGACACGAGGCAGAGCTGGCCTGAGCGCTGAGCGTGGTTGCCGCTTTCGACGCCCCGGTCCGAGAACAGCATCTAGGAGGAGATATGTGGGCTGCAGCGCCATGGGCCTTTTGTAGGCGTTCGTCGTCGTCCGACGCAGCGTTGTCAGAGCGCAGGTTCCGCCGATCGGGGCCGGGTGAATGCGGCGGCGGTTGTGGTCGTAACCCTAGCCATAGCCAAGCCACACCCGCCGGTCGCGCCCCGCGTCTCTCTCCACGACCGTCACCATGCCTCACCAGGGAGGCGACTTGCATCTCTTGCCTCCCTCTCCCAACGCATTCCCTCTTTTCGCCTGGGCTGAGGCAACTATCTATCGATAATGCATCGTCTGAAGATACCCGGGGTCCGAGTGTCAATGAGTTCGAGTCATCATAGGCCCTGTCAGAATAGGCACGAAGAGTCGGTCAGTCTGTAACGTTCGCAACGTCTTCACCGGTTCGCCATGCAACATCACCGCACCAACAACCCGTACGAGGCCAAGTTCGGCTATTCGAGAGCCGTTCGGAAGGGTCCCTTCATCTTCGTCTCCGGAACCACGTCCATCGACCCGGTCTCTGGCGAGCTCCGATACCCTGGCTCAGCCTATGACCAAGCTCGGGCAATATTCGACGAGATTGGACGGGCAGTAGTCGCTTTGGGCGGGAGAAAAGGTGACGTTGTGCGAGTCAGGATGTTCGTGGCAGAGGATGAGGATTCGGCGAAGGTTGGGGAGGCCTTGAAAGATGCCCTGGGAGACGTCAGTCCTGCAGCAACAATGATCGTGGGCTCTCGCTTCGTTTCGTCGGATACGCTGGTCGAAATCGAAGCAGATGCCGTCGTAATGGTGCGTCTTTTCGAAAATTTCTTGCGAGGCCGCCGGCGGGGTCGGGACCCGACGCCGACTCGTTCTTCCTCCCCCAAATCAACCGGCCTAGAGGCGGCAAACCGCCCCTCTTCTCAGCATCCCGGCTATATGGCCTATCAAGGCTTGAGCTGGGGATGGCGGCCATACCACGTAACTACTCTAACGCACTCTCGTGCTCTCTGTGTTTACTCCATCCTTCCGCGATATCGCTGACACATGCCCTCCTTCAGGAATGATGGACTCCAAAACCTATGATTTGGTAAACGCGTGTGTGTGTGAAGCTTGGCTTATTGCAAAGGTGCGACCTATCCTCGATCGTCGCTCAGGCTCGTCTTAAAAGCCTAACGCAGCTTCAACATTCTACTACATGAAGTATCGTCATCCTATCCATTTTAAATCAAGCGCATATATGCGGGCTGAAGAGTTCAATTCGCATAATCTGTCCCCGTCGTCAGATAACTTCTAGGTTTGTGTCGTATTGATTACCTTCGAGCGCGCTCATTTCCCATGTATCGACTGCGTACTCCATTTGCATTCTGCACGCCAGTCCACGCTCAGCGCCTCAAAGTGCAGGTCTACTGGAGGCACGTTCGTCTCGTAGATCTGTGCTTTGGTGCTGCTTAGCCCATAAACGTATCCCTTGTTTTGCTTCTTCCATGGTCTCCCCGGTGCTATTCTAGCCAAGCAACAGGCAGTGGCATCGCGTCTCCAATGCTCAGAGCATGACTCATGCACGGACGGTGGCGAGGAGACTGAGCCGCTACCAAGCCAACCACACATCAATCGATGACAACAAGGGCGTGCCCCATAGCGTCTCTCGCCTGTGCAACCGCAGCTTCGAAGGGACCTGCGACTCCGAGCTGCAGTGAGAATGAGAACCCTCTCTGCTGTATCATCTCAGATATGGCGCACAACTATTGACACAGTGGTACGCCACCTATGCGATCCCTTCGGCTCATGGCACTCTCGCGGCACTCTCATGGCACTCTCATGGCGCGTGCTTATCGCGAAGCCTAGTATTCCAAAACCTATTCCTATTTTGATGCCATGACCATTCGCCTTGCCTTTCTCGGCCCTCTTGGCTCATTAACGGGCAGCCAGTTTTTGGGATGAAGAACGTCGCGAGGTTCGTGCCCCTGTCTCAGTCAGTGCCAACCCCGCGACATACACCTACTCACCTATTTGTCGTCGCCAGGCGCGACTAGTCGCTGGCTAGTCTGAGCACAAGGCTGGGCGCTGGACGTTGAACGTCGAACGTTGAAGCTTCCAAGGGTCTCGTTGATGCCGCATCTCCAGTCACGCGCGCGCGCGCAGAAGTGCCGCCTACGCTGCCTTCGGATTGCATGCGCTGGCGACTTCCATGCGGGGTCGTGCTGTGCATCCTTGTACATTCACGCCAGGGGCCTGGATAATGACACTGACGGCACCGTGCTGCAGCCATCGAGGACGGCGCCGATGCCCCAAAATACTTACAGTATGGCAACAGAACTGATCAGATAGAAGTTAGCTGATTCTTGAACGCCACAGGTGCCAGCCGCGAAATGAGGGCCCCAGGGGAGGCGGTGATGGTGCATCTTCGCGGAAGCAAATGTCGCCATGTAGAGACCGTAGTGAAGTCCAAGTCGATCGGGATGGGAGTGCCATGTCGGCGCCGCGCCGCTCCCGGGTGCCGTTTTCGAGTTACAAACTCTCGCACACGTAGGCTCGCCGCCCGGCCCCGCGCGCCATGCGCCATGCGCGACGCCCGTTCGAGCTCGCTCGAGCTAACCACAAGGACCGGATAAGGTGTTGTCCTTGACGTTCTTCGTTGTTCTCGCCATCTTTCTCACGTTCATCTGTCGCTCGCCCCGTGCACCCAGGCCGACCGCGCTGCATGACCTCAGACTGTCCCGGGATGCCCATGCAGCCGCTCGGTCGACCCTGCGGTGCCGGGAACTAGCCCGCCTTAGTCGCCTTCCAGGTTGCAACGGACAAGCAGCTCGCGCCGGAGACGTGCCGCTGATCGATTCGTCATTCCTCCGCTTTTTCGGGACAGTTGAGAGTTTTCGAGGATTCTGAGCGCGCAAGAACAAGAGGACCAATGATGCGCCTACGAACGGAACCAAGAGCTGTTGCCGCCTTCCAACTTAAACCTTGTCCAGCCAGGCGTCGTGCTATCGCCGGTGCGTCGTCGCCCTGGATGCTTCATCCTGCGCAGACCATCATCACTTGTGTCAATGTGTTGCATTCTGACAATGCCACTTTCTGTCCGATGGTCTTCTTCAGTGTGCTTCCGCTGCATAATGTGTGTAGCGTATGAACTAAGGCTGCGACTGTCATCGCAGGGCTCGCAGCCTTTCATCTCCGCAACGCCAAAAGACAGTTTGTCACCTTGCACAACGACGGCACCCGGATGTTGCCGGTTACGGGGGCGAACATATGTACGTACGTACGTCCCTCCCTCTGAATCCGACCCAAGCGCGCGTCACCTTCTAGCATGTGTCGCCTGACACTGACAGGCTCGCCAAATTCATAGAACTACGCCTTCTTCGTGGTGCCGACAGCCCAGACACGGCCTATGAAGTGGAAGGCGATGGAGTGCCAGCGGACGACGCGGCGACTCCAATCGGCGGCCGTTGCCCCTTCCACAGTCACTGGCACTGGCACCCTCTGGCACCCTCATCATGCTTACAGCGCATCATGCCCCGAGGTCGGCTAAGCACGCTCCCTGAGTTCCTCCCAATATGGATGCAGTCGTGGCCATACCCAGCGACTCGCTTTGGGGGTGGCAGATACGGGAGACAGAAAATAACTCATCATCAATCCAATATCATCGCGGCACAGGAGAAGGACGTTGGTTCCTCGCCCGACAAAACGCTTTACCCCGACCGACGCCGCACAATCGACGAGGCGGGTCCAACCTGGTCCACCGCCCAGCGCTCAGGTGAGCCACTATGATCGCTGTCCAGTGCCCTGTCGTCTGCTGTCGTCCAGCTCGCTTCCCAGGCTGAGATCTGCGGCACTGCACTTATCCCGGGGCCTCTTTCTCTCAAGGCTCCTCCCTCGTCGCTCCGATCCGCCCTCCGACGGACGCGAGCACGCGAGCCCGCGCGGGTCATCGAACGCCCGCTGGCACCTTGTGTGGCAGCTGTCGGGGACGCGATGGCACTGGGCAGGACCGGGGCGA
>VJXU01001741.1:0-22272 GCA_008694245.1 Ganoderma sp. BRIUMSc
GCTTGCCCGCCCAGCGCGTCTCGTTCACCTAGCTGCCCGACACCAGCCACAAACGACGTCCGTCGCACTCATCTCCATCCTCTCCACCAAGGTCGACATTGATGCAGCTGGAGCGGCGTGCATGCCGGACGACGAGCGCATCGCAGGCGGGACGGTGACGTTCGAGGATGCGCGCGACATCGTTGAGCGTGCGCGGGGCCTTGCGCCCGCAGGAGAAGAGGAAGATGCTCAGGATGCCGGGTGTGCCGTTTCCCGAGTTTGCGCGGTGAGCGACTCGTGACGTCGCATGATTGGCGTTGGCGCTGACGATTTATAGGGTGGCGATGGGGGAGGGGAAGTTGAACGTGGAGGTGGCGAACGATAACCGGCTCGCCGGCCCTGGTGGGACCATGTGGAAGCGGCGGTCGGTCGAGGACTGTGTACGGGGTCAGTTTCCGACTCGAAGAAGTCGATGACATGGGGGTAAAGAGACGAGCATTCGTTGAATTCGCCGGCGTAGCTTGCAAGTGAATGAGTGCATGCGACAAGGGAATGGGTGAAAAAGAGAACGTACGCAGGGACTGTAAATTAGTGTTCAAGTGGGGCTGTTCCTCGCAGCATACCAATCTCACTTCTACGTTCCACCATACTCGAAGCACGACCCTCGATTGTTGCGAGGGCGCTCAGAACTCTGCAGCCCTCCGACCATCTCTATATCTGTCTCTCTGCCGACTGGTAACCATGATACTGACTTCAGAATGTGGGTTCGCGCTACTGGCAGTCCTGGTTTCCAGTGCGATTGGCCTCCCCCCCACCAGAACTTGCATCGCGAGCCTTCGCTTATTACTTGACCGGGAGCGCCACGCGAAGACCATCAAGGACGCGAAACACCAGGATCGAACCTGAAGCCTATGCATTTGATTGAAGCGCACGGTGAATGGGGGATGTTGGAAGGATCATGACTCACCAGAATAGTGCCCCACACCCCTGTACGAATCCTGATCATGACAAGCGTGAATGTTGCGCTGATTCGCAGGCCCACATCTGCCCGTGGCCCACACGCTCAGGTCGTCATAGCACGCTTTCCAGGTGCGATATTCCTACTGGAGAGTGATAGAAGAGATTATTCAGCCAGCGGGAGGTGGCAGCGAAGTGGGAGGCGACTCGCGGAGAGAGCAGTTGACATCGCCCACTCCACTGGGTCGGTCCATAGGTAACTTAGATGGTCTCCCCTAGTGTTGTAAGAGCCTCTAGAGAGCAGCGCATGCCAAAAGAGAGGTGGGCAGCGAGATGTCATGAAGAGACAGACGCGAGAGGAAGGCCGCCGGGTGTTGAACGTTGAGCTCGTCGTTGGCGCTAGTGTAACCGGGAATTGCCGAACCTCCCAGCATTCGCCCTCAAATCCACTGATGAATCGGCCTATCTATCCCTGAGACAGAGACAGACCTCCATCGTTATATAAAGAGGTCAGACCAAATTGTCTTGGACCCACTGAGAACAACTCAAGACTGATAAAATTTGGACAGTGCTCGCGGCGGACTAGTACAAGTGCTACGGTCACAATGCACCTCAAGATCACTGAAAATCTCATCGGCCAGGGAGTCTTTGGTAAATTCTTGTTTTAAGTTTGGTCTGTTTAAAGATCAAAGCTCATGTATGGGATTTATAGGCAAAGTCTTTGAAGGCATAGTCTCCAACGTAGAAGAAGGTTCCGAAACAAATGTGGCTGTTAAAATAGCCCATATCAACAATCACGTTGAACACCCGCTTTTGCTTCATGAAGCATGCGCGATCTCTATTCTGAAAGGTTTGAAGGAATTTATTATACTCGCAGTAACACTGTTGAAAGGTCGTGCTAGGCCATCCAAGCATTCCTCAAGTATATGCATGGGGAAGGTCGCAATTCTACGAGTACATAGCACTGCAAAAGCTAGGACCGACACTCAAGGAGTTTATGGTTCCCACACAAGCTCCACTTTCATTGAGAAACTTGGTGATTTTGGCATATCAGATGGTAATCCTGACATCTCTTATATTTCGCCCTCTTAAGTGTACTTATTTCTGTGTATTCTGCATAGATCGATGTAGTACAACATATGCACTCAAAGGGGATCATACACTGCGACATTAAACCTGACAACTTCGCCCTCGGACCACCAGGAACCGAACTCGCTGGCCGCTTATATCTGATTGACTTTGGTCATTCTAAATGGTATTGCGATCCAGAAACGCGGGAACACATTCCATGTTACTTGACAAAGAGGCGCACTGCGTGTAGGAACTTTGCATCAGTCTTTAATCATCTTCATCGAGGTGAGTTTCGGGTTGCACACATTGACAGTCTACTCACCTTGTATGCAGCACCGTGCAGGGGAGACGACTTGGTCGCTGTGGCATATACATTATTGGCATTGCTGGTCAGACCTCTCCCCTGGGAATGCAAAATCATCGATGACATTTCAGATCGTGAACTTTCCGACGAATACGACTCTTCCGATAGCGAGTCTGGTGATGAAAGCAAAGAATTCCATGGTGACCCAGCCACTGACGATGAATCCGGAGACCCTGGAGGCGAGTTTGATGAAGACGACGTCGTGGAAGAAGCCAGATCGGACGCCAGCCAGGACGCAGACGAGACCGCATGGACTATGCGGGACCTAGTCAACTGCAAAATACGGTGGTCCGAGGGATATGCTATGGCAGAGGGCTATCCCCGGACATTCAGCGACTTCGTCACCTATGCGTTCCACATCCCCTACGAAACAGAGCCTGACTACGACGCGTGGAAAGCGCGATTCCGCCAGACATTGGACGACCTCCCCGATGATATGCTATACGACCCCACAGACACTCACGGGCGGCTGGTAGGTGCAAATCTGAGCAACGTCAAGACAAAGGAGCTGCCCGAAGGCGCAACTCTCGTGGCTGGATTGTGGTCTTCCGTCCCCAGGAGCCCTATCCCTCCATGCGAAGATGGCTGGAGACCCACCAACGAGATGATATGGTATGGGCCTCACTCGCTCGAGCCACAGCATGCATTTGGTCCCTCGGAACTGGAGATCATTCAACGTTCGGGGGTTCATATTCTTCAAGACACTCCGCAGAGCGATATACAGCTACTAGCTTACGGATGTCCCGAGGAGCGTATGGTGCCGTGGTTGGATTTGCTTGAAATGAACAGCAACAGTGACGGTACTCTTGTGAACCTCGTACATGAGCAAACTTCAGAATAGATATGAATCGAGAATACAATAATGTTCCGCACCGTGACAGTGAACAACGCCAGAGTGTTGGCGACGAGTGAGGCGACATAGAACGAATACGCTGGTTTCTTGAACTCGGTGATGTTGATCAGCGGACCGAGGCCTTGAGTCCCGGGGAGCGTCCTTGCGATCGTCTGAAGCGACGTCAATCTGAGCGGGGCTTAGGGCGAGGTGGGAGAAGATATCACCGAGTAACTTGATCCAATCTATCATCACCCCGCTTTCCACTACTTGCCCAGTTTGAATGGGCGGCCTCTCAGCACAGAGATAGACGCTTAGAGTTTCACGACCGGTCAAGGCTCAGGTGAGGGCTATCTAAGATTCTAACCTTCGTTCTCTTGTTGACCTCCTCACTAGACAGGTAGCTGACATCTCCGAGCTCATACGCTTCTCCTTTCCCGAGTCCGCTGTCGCACCTGCCACCACTACTCGTTCAGACTTACACTACGATTGGACTATGAGAATCACCTACGAAAATCCCGCTTTGGGTGTAGGTGGGTTTGGTAAGAACACATTATCACGATTCACGCGTGTCACAATGGCTCATCAGAGAACGGACAGGGAGGGTCTACAGAGCCCAAATAGTGAACGAGTTGGAAGGATCACGAGCGATCGCCCTTAAGAAGGTCCGGACCTCCGACTACGTCGAATATCCAGTATTACTTCACGAAGCGTGCGGGCTTGTGATCGCGAAGGGTACGAGGGCTCTTCCATTCAAATCGCTCTGAACATCAAAAGCTGATGGCTCTCCAGTCTCGCACGGGTCAGATTACCCCAATATACCAGAGGTGTTCGGATGGGGCAGATCTCAGTTCTACGAGTATCTCGCCATAGAGCTCCTTGGATGTAACATCTTCGAAGGGCTTTTATATACGACGTTGACCAGGAGGAACTTTGTTAGTTTAGTGCTCCAAATGGTATGTTTCTTTATGGCCTAGGACATGAGACAGTACTGTCTAATGCCTAGAGGTGTTGAATTTAGTTCGCAGCCATCAAACATGTCCACTCCTGCGGCATCCTTCACTGCGACATCAAACCAAATAACTTTGTGTTTGGAATTGGCGAAAACGCCGGCCGGATCTATCTCATCGACTTCAACCTCTGGACAGCATGGCGTAGATTTGATACGTACGAGCACCTCAGCAATGGTACTGCTGCGTCTGGCTTCCGGGGAACATGTTGTTTTGCGAGCATCAACTGTCAACTTGACAGAGGTGAGTACCATTGCAGCCCCAGTGTCAAGTGTACTCTTTGGACATGTGAAGCTCTTCGATACATGGGACTGACCTACAAATCTGCAGCGCTTTCTCGAAGAGACGACTTGGAGTCCCTCGCATACTCTATATTCGCGCTCTACGCCGACGGTCTCCCCTGGCACAATGAGGAACAAAGCACGAAGATCCTGCGCATGAAACAAATCTGGCAGAAATCGGGTGCGCTTCAAGGGACCTGTGAGTTTCCCTTGGGGGATCTCGTCCACTACGCACAGAGCCTAGATTTTTTCGCGGAGCCTGACTATGATGGATGGAGAGATGCGTTCTGGAGGATCGACAACGCGGCTGTTGACTTCCCACAGAGCGACCCTCTGTATGATCGTACTGATACGACGGAAGCGGTGCCGAGGAACATGCTGTTCATCGATTGGCAACGTCCTGTGGGGAACGTCTACGATATCTACCTTCGTGAGGAATCGAACATGGGTAGAATGCACTATGCCCCTGGTAGCAGTCACGGATACCGACCCGACTCCAGTGGATGGACATGGCCCTTAACAATGAAACCAGAGGATACGATGGGCGGCGGCCAGGACCTCATTCGAGATTTCGTTCAGCACATTTCTCAGCCTCCAACGACGACGTTTCCATCTCTGGCTGAGTCGTGCGACCCTGAAGTCATGAGGGGGTTTGACGATCCAATACCGTTCAAAATATTTGTTGAGGTGGAGAACGAGGCGGAGGGAGAATTTGGGCTTGAATTGCGTAGGAAAGAGGAGGCCGTGGAGGAGCAGCCTGCGCAGAAAGAGGACAAGGAGCAAGTGGCGGAGGAGGCAAACAAGGAGGGCCCTGATCTGGAGAAACGGGACGGAGACTCATGATTACGACCGCTATACTCGCTACGCCGGACATTCTGTATATAAGGAGTGGCGCGGACTGCTAGTCCGATACTATACACAAAGAAAAGGAACATATTCAGAGCGAGAACGCGTCGCAAGCTTTTTGGTCTTGATAGCCATTTTGCATCTTCAGTGGCTCCGGTCCGTGCCTTCAGTTCTGACCAAACAGTGCCTCGACGCCACCATGAGCGCCGCAGACAACAACATAGTGCAACCTAGACGTCAACGCCTTCAATGAATGCACAAATTCGCGAGAGATTGGATGTACGCACCTCCCGTATATCCAACGTCTTTGAACGAGCCCGTTCCGTCGAGGATCGCGCCCGACATCGGCGAGCCTGTGATCACCCCGATCGCAACGACCGTCAGGCCCATCCCGATGCGCAGGCCGACTTCCGGGACGGGACCCATGCGCGCGAAGGGCTGAACGAGGAGCGCGAGTGTCGCGCCAGTCGAAATCCTGCACCACAATGTCAGAGTTGCAGCGGGACTGCTAGAGAGCGAGGGCTAGATGACAAGTACACACCCCAGGAAGATGGCGATGACGACGAACGACGCGACATTGGTCGCGAACGGCCAGGTGAACGTTACGACGGCAGTAAGCAAGGTTGCGGGAATGAGGACGTTCAGTGGTCCTAGACGCAAGTATGAGAACTCTCGCCGTTGAACGCGAGGAAAGAGCGCGAGCTGGGCGCACCGAAACGGTCCGCGAGTAAGCCGCTGATGACTCGGCCAATAGTCGACACCGCGTTGGCGATGGCGAGCAGGTAAAACGACATGTCGGCATCGACCCCTTCTCCGACCGCGCTGATGGTCAGATACGTGAAGACCTGCAGAGAGAGTCGGGAATTAATCGCTACGGAAACGAGTGTTACGCACGGTGAACAACGCCAGAGTGTTGATGACGAGCGACGCGACATAGAACGAGTACGCAGGTTTCTTGAATTCGGCGATATTGATCAGCGGACCGAGATCTTGAGTCCCGGGCAGCCTCCTCGCGATCGTCTGACGCGACGTCAATCACCAGCGCTATGGACGAGATGGGAGAAGTGGCGCACCAGGTTAGATACGAGGAGAAGCCCGAGGGTAATGAAGCCCAATATGCGCATTGTCCACTGGAAACTAGCATCGCGCCGGTCAGTTGACATTGACTTTGAAGGCGCATATTATTCGCATACCTCACGCGGTGGAGGAGCGCCCTGATGATGATTGGGAAGATGCAGCCGCCGGCGCCCGCTCCACCGAACGAGCATGCGATCGCCAAGCCGAGACGCCTCTTGAACCAGTGCGCCATCACCATGTTTCCCATGTTGAAGAACACCCCGCTCGCGAGCTGTCCAGTGCCCGACGTCAGCCCGACGAATTTCAAGCGAAAGCAAAGTCGATACTGACTCCCATCCCGAAGCCCTGGCAGAGTAAGAAGTGCCAGTATTGCGTGCATTGCGCAGTGAGGAACACGCAAGCGACGAACGCCGCAGACCCCACGAACACGGGGAGCCGGAGATGCCCCTTGTCAAACAGCCTCCCGAAGAGCAGCCCCGGCGCGAACAGCATCGCGTTCTATGGTGCGATATCAGTGGCGCCACCGACCGAGTTGTGTAGGGATGGAGACGCACCTGGATGGAGCCTATCCATGCACTTCACGACGGAGGTGAGTGGAACAGTTGACGAACATTCAGTGGAGCTCTCACATGTTGGAAGACGACTCGTGAGGAAGCTCGACCTCCTGGTAATATGCCTGGAACGTCTGCGAGTTCCCTTCGATTAATGCCCTCTCGCTATGATGGTCGGAGTAGCACTTACTCCCCAGGCCGTGAGGAGGCCGACGGTGGCGCACATCCCACAGACGACCTGCACGGCACAGAAGTCAGCAAAGGAACGGTGCGACGAAACGTTCTGAACGCACCCCTAGCACGACAAGCCATGCCCGCAATCCACCGTCTGGACACTCTTCGGAAGCCACCTCCTCAACGAGCACGGTTTCCGTCGGTTCCTTGAGACCCGGGTCGTCGGCGGCAGAGGACTTGGCGCTGCTTGTGAGGACATCTAGTAGGCGGTCTGCGGTAGGCATCGCGATTCGGGTGAGAAGGAAGGCGGGTGTAGAGGTGGAAGGTAGGTGGCCTGCAACCTGGAGGTGGGGTTCAAGTCCCATCCGCCTACCTGCAGCCGTTTACATACCTTCTTCAGAACCTTCGGCGAAGAAGCTCCCTGTACGTGAGAGGCGGCGATCCACGCGTGTAGTCCTCAAGGCATATGAAGGGTAGTTGAATCATCCAAGGAAGCGTCCTCGGACGAGAAATAGAACGGCAGGATTGGTGACATCACTGGAAAGAGCCGACCTCTGACGTCCATTGCATTGCCGTTAATCGGTGGCACACTATTTGGGTCTTCTCAGCCTCCGGAAATCGCTTTGAGAACTTCGGTATCCGCTGCTTGTGGGGGAACTCACCGCTACGCCTTGTCAACTTCCACTTCGGGCACCTCCTGGTCTTCCGCTTCTCCGCTACGAACACTCTTCTCGATGGAGATCCTAGGCTCTTCTTCGCGCCCGGAGGGGGGAAAGCGTGTACACAGGCGCAAGTTGTCGACAGCATCGGTGGCGGCGGCGGCGGCGACTCAATATTACCCTCTTCGGGTAGCAGTAACTCCATGTCGTTTCGACGCCCTCCAGAGCCTCCCGGGCCCAGGCGATGGCGGCGACGAGGTGACCACGGGGGCGACTGCGCGAACTTTCGATAGTTTATGGTCATCTCCAGCCTTCATACAGGTGCAATTGTTTCTGACAATTCAGTAGCCCCGCTCGCGAGAGTGCGCGTGGTCGAAGTCGTGACTGAGATCCGGGCTGGAAGCTGAATGGCTAAGTGCCTCCGCCCCCGACAAGCGGAAATGTGCACCGGGGCTCTACAGTCCGAGAATAAGTGGTGCCTGCATTCGGTCGTCTCAACGCTTAATGAAGCTCAGCATTGAGAGACGACGAACAAGGATGGCAAATGCGTTGCCTACTACCGGAATTCCCAGGGACGATGTGCCACCCTTGGTGGACTTCGCGAAGGCGTTCGCAGTGCTTCTAAGTGAGGAAAGGTCATCCGGTGCCTGCGGTACAACACATAGAACGTACTGCGGGATTCGATGCCAACGCGTGCGCCTTGAGCGATACAAATCTAAGGCGACAGCCATGCAACGCTGTGGGGTCACCTGTGCGACCACATGGGCACAGCCCAGAGCCTGTCTTCGAGATATAGCTTGTTCTCGATTTTCGTTCGCTGCATGTTTTCCGGAGAACATGAGGGCTTACAGGACAGACGAACTGTTCAGTACTCACCGGGAAACAGTAATCCTCCGAATGCTCCGTCAGTACCGCAGGGGAACAAGCCAAGGGGAGCATTTGACAGAGCGTTCGAGGCATCGTAGGGTTTGCGTTGCTACAGTTACAAGTCATCAAATGAGCGAACCTCCAGGACTTCACGCCGACGACAGGCATGATGATGGTCGAGGAGCAACAGGCCGTTTCAGGCTCCGGCTACGCCCAGGTTCCGGTTTCCGGAGCGCAAGCGCCTCGCAGACAAGTCTAATAACTTGCATTCGTGGCTCGCCACTGCCAGTCCACGACAACGTCCATGTCCAACAACAACCTTCGATGCAATTCACGAAGTCACAGTCCCATGGGCCGCCTTGAACCTGCCCATGAAATGCCGCGCGACCGCCATAAGCACAGCCGAAAACAACAGCACCGACCCTGCAAAGCCCATTCCGTCAGCCGAAAAAAACCCAAAGTTCTGCATCGAGTCGAGCGTCGAGCGATTGGTAGCCTGAACGCACCCCCATAATACCCCACGTTCTTGTACGACCCCGTGCTGTCGAGGATCGCGCCCGAGATCGGTGCGCCCGAGACGACGCCCGCCGTCACGATGGTCAGCGCCATCCCCATGCGCACGCCCACGTCCTCGATGGGGCCCATGCCCGCGAACGGCTGCGTGAGGATAGCGATGACGGCGCCATATGCGACTCTACACCGTGGGCATGCCATACCTTCGTTAGCCCTGAGCCAGAACGCGAGAAGAGAAGGGAAAGGGAAAGGGAAAGGGAAAGGGAAAGGGAAAGGGAAAGGGAAAGGGAAAGGGAAATGGGGGGGAGACGACGCTGAGAGCTCACCCGAAAAACACTGCGATCACGACGAACGCCGCGACGTGTGTGGCGAACGGCCACGCATATGTCACGATCGCGGCCAGCACGGCGGCGGGCATGATAGCGTTGAAGGGACCTGCGAACGTCCCCAGCCGTTAAGTACGTTTGACACTCCGGACGAGCAGAGAGAGGGTAGAAGGAGGCGCACCAAAATGGTCCGCAAACATCCCGCTGCTGATCTGGCCGACAGCAGACATCGCGTTTGCGATGGCAATTAGGTCGAACGAGAGATCGGCGTCGATGTTTGCGCCCACAGCACTGACGGTGAGGTACGTGTAGACCTGGCCAGGACATGGATGATGTCAGCCACCGTCCGGCTCCAAGCGGCGATAATATATTTATATTTTACGCACCGTGAACAACGCCAGAGTGTTGACGACTAGAGATAAGACAAAGATTGAGTAGACGGGCTTCTTGAACTCCGTGATGCTGATAACCGGACCGAGGCGCTGCGTCCCGGGGAGCCTTCGCGCGATCGTCTTATCACAACCGCCCGGGGAAAGTAGGAGATGAGGACCACGAGAATGAGAGCAGAACCCAAAACGTCATCCACGCACAAGGTTTGTGATGATGAGGAGGCCGAGGGCGATGAATCCCAAGATGCGCATCATCCACTGGAAGCTTCAAGTTGGGGGAACGCCAGTCAGCACGACCCCACAAGGCTCTGCGCCGATAGGGATGCACGTACCTCGTGCACTGTACGAGGGCCTTCACGATGATGGGGAAGATACACCCGCCTAAGCTCGACCCTCCCAACACCAAGCCAAAAGCCAGACCGAGCTTCCGCTTAAACCAGTGCGTCAGCACCATCTCTCCCATCTGGAAGAACACCGCGCTCGGGAGCTTCCAAGAATCGAGAAACACAACGTCAGCTTCGCGAACGCAAAGTGAACCCAGCGAAGCGGACGACTAACACCCAATCCGAAGCCCTGGCAGAGGACGAACTGCCAGTATTGCGTGCACTGGGCAGTGAGGAACAGGCATGTGACGAACACCGCCGACGCGATGAAGAAGGGAAGCCTGAGGTACCCCTTGTCGAAGAACCTCCCGAGGAAGATCCCGGGCGCGAACATCATCGCGTTCTAGGGCTCTATCAGTCCGAGGCCACAACGTTAGACGTAGGATAGGCAGGCGGGCGGACCTGAATGGATCCTATCCATGAGCTATGGGGCGACACTGGTGAGCGCGTCGCTCGGACGGACACCATTCTCGTAGCAGCTCACATGTTAGATGCTGATTGGTCTGGGAGCACGACCTCCTGGTAGTACTCCTGGAACGCCTGCAAATGCGCTTCGGTCAGTGTGGCTCCTCCAGCTCCGCTGTGGTGAGACTTACGCCCCATGAGCTGACGAGGCCAACCGTGGCAATCATGCCGCAGACAACCTGCGTTAGAGAAATAGGTGAGACCTACTGCTATCGAGCGATAGGTGCGGAAAGCACCCCAAAGACAACGAGCCATGCACGCAGGCCCCCGTCCGGCGGGCAGTCTTCGGGCACCGCAGGCGCTTCTTTGATGAGTGTGGTCGCAACTGGTTCCTTGAAAGACGAAATTTCGACATGGAGGGGCTTCTCAGAGCTCTCAACCACAGAGGGAGTGCTATCGGTGCGGACCACCATGGCAGAGAGAAAGAACTGTGAAAAGGGGGTGGGGGGCGAGGAAGTCAGTGAAGCAGCAGAGTCTTGCTCTGGCCAGTATCCTACCTGTAGAAGGCCCAGCCGAGCGGCGATGTCCCTGTTGTTGTCATCTGCGGTGAGAAATTTGAGGTGCGGAAGCACCGTTTAGAGAATTGGCGGTCCAGGCTTGGGGGCGTCGTGCAGGTTTCTCGAAGCATTGAAAGCCAATCGCGTATCCTGAATGAATTGAGGAGTTCGCATGAGAAGCTCACCACGAGGAGCAGCCTCGTGTCGCTGATTCGCCAGGGCTACTGAGAACCCCGGCCTGTGCCGGTCGCGACACCGTGAACTATACTTACTTACTTACTCACCGGACGACGTGTGTGGATGAGTGTTGCAAGGGCCTGGCTAACATCCATGCAGAGGTTGGTCGTTGAGGTGGAGTCCATGTTGGACAGCACACTGCTTGCAAAGGACAACGACGTCAACGCTCGTCAACTCTCGGGTCCACATATCCTTCCCCTCGCGATACCGATAAGCCCTTTTTCACTAGTCGCTCATGTCCTTCTCAACTGCCGCTTGTCTCCATTTATGCTTCGCAAATCTCTTCCCGGCATGTCCAGTCAGCCACTCACCATTTTCGTCGTAGCCGCGTCGCCTCCGCAGCCAGATAACCCCCGCCCTAGCCCGCCCTCCGACCATCGTGCACATCTCGCTCGCTGACCACTGCGAGGAACAGATAATGCGGGTCCCACTGACAAATTCGTGCTTACCACCCCAATATCAAGTACCCCCCCCCCCCCAGAAGCCCGAGGTGCATACACCCGATGAATGTGGAGCCCAAGGACATGAATAATCCACATACCACGAACGTTGCCCGAATGACACCCTGGAACGAGCGTCCTTCACACAGTACTCCCACCGAACCCGAGACATGTGCTGGAAGAAGCATCAAACGTCGTAGAAAGGGTCAACTGTGCAGAACCGCCTCACCGTCGCGACGTTGACAGGGGGACGTGACGTTATGAGGACCGCGCACCATGCAGAACTGGTCGGTCACCAGGCGAATGGTAAGTCTCAAATATCGTGCACAGACATGGGGTATATGCGCACCAAATCGCCTCGAACAAGGTCCTGTAGGGGTGGATTGTATGCGTCCATCATCCCTGAGACACAGTGCTCGATCTCGTAGTCGGCGGCGATCCGAATGCTGAACGGCTCTGCAGAACGGTGAACCAAGCGAGCAGCGAAAAGGCGGAAATGCTGCACTGCGATAGAGCCGCTTTATCACGCAGAATCTGGGGTTGGCAGAGCAGCGCTAGGGCAAACATATGGTAGATGGTGAGAGTCAAGTGAGAGCAGAAAGTGAACTTGTCCGCTGGCGACTCTGCCGACTGGAATTGTTGCGTTTGAAACTCAGCTTACAAGGGGTAACTAGTCAATACTAGTCCGGATTGATTGAAAATTGATCGGGGTTAGGGTTCTTGTTGTTCGCCTTGATTCGACTTCGACTGGGACCTGTTCGGGACCACTTAAGTAAAGTTTGGTAAACAACAGTTCTTTCACCATCGCCACCACCAGCATCGAGGCCGAAGACCTTGGCTTGCCGGAGGACATGGAGATGAGTTGCGCTTTCATCCATTTCGAACAAAATGGAACTCATGAAGTTTGACCGCCCTGTGTTGGAGGTCCGTCGCGAGCGCGTACTCCCTGGATGTCAACGTGCCTGCCAGTTCCGATTCCCAAAATTCGAGCCGGGGTCCAAAAGCTTCTAATACTATATTATCTTCAACACCATTCACGAAGTCCCGTGTGCTCCCTCTACCCTGACCATGAAGTTCCTCGCAGCAGCCATGAGCGCAGCCGACAACAGCAGCGTCGACCCTAAAGATGAAGTCCGAGTCGTTCCGTCAGTCGACATTGGAATGACACAGTCTCGCGGTACAAACCCTGAACGCACCCCCATAATACCCCACATCCTCGAACGAGCCCGTCCCGTCGAGGATCGCCCCCGATATCGGCGTGCCAGACACGACCCCAGCGGTCACGAGCGTGAACGCCATGCCGATGCGCAGGCCCACGTCCTCGACGGCGCCCATGTGTGCGAACGGCTGCACGTAGATCGCGACGACGCTGCCGTACGCGAACCTACAATGGGGGGGGGGGTTCAGCGCGCAGCCCCGAGTAGGCTAGCTATGGTAGCTTGCGGGACCTGAAGATGGGCGGTGAGGGGACCGTGACTCACCCGAAGAGCACGGCGATCACGACGAATCCCGGGATGTTCGTGGCGAACGGCCAGGCGTACGTCACGGCTGCGGTCAGCACGGTCGCTGGGATGAGGGTGTTGAGAGGCCCTGTGAGGTTGTCAGCTACCGCGCTGGGAAAGGCAGATGCTAGTAAGTCGCACCATAACGATCTGCGAGCATCCCGCTCGCGATTTCGCCCAAAGCAGAGATCGCGCTCGCGATGGCCAGTAGGTCGAACGACAAATCGCTGCTGAGGTTTGCGTTCACAGCGCTGACGGTGAGGTACGTGTAGATCTAGAGCAGACGTCAGCCAGTAGTAACCGAGTAGAAGGAGCCGCGTTACGCACTGTAAACAGCGCAAGAGCGTTGATGACGAGAGAGGCGACGTAGAGCGAGTACACGGGCTTCTTGAACTCCGCGACGCTGATTAACGGACCTAGGTGCTGCGTCCCGGGGAGCCTCCTCGCCATCGTCTAAAACGATGCCAGGCAATGAGGACTGAGAACGAGGACAGGAATAAAACATGGACGACGAACCAAGTTCGTGATGAGGAGGAGGCCGAGGCTCACGAACGCCAAGATCCGCATCGTCCATTGAAAACTGCGAGAAATGCCAGTCAGAAAGACACGAACAGCGTTCGGACACGCAGGGCGCGTACGTACCTCGTATGTTGTACGAGCGCCTTGATGAGGATGGGGAAGATGCACCCGCCTATGCTCGACCCTCCGAGCACGCACCCAAGCGCCAATCCAAGCCTCCTCTCGAACCAGTGCGCGAGCACCATTTCCCCCATCTGGAAGAAGACTGCGCTCGAGAGCTGCCGGAACGTACGCAGTCGGATCCGTCAGCGCAAAGTACGACAGAGCTGACAACTGAGTACTGAGTACTGACACCCATGCCGAAGCCCTGGCAGAGGACGAACTGCCAATATTGCGTGCACTCGGCGGTGAGGCACACGCATGCTATGAATACTGCCGAGGCAGCGAATACGGGCAGCCTGAGATACCCCTTGTCGAAAAGTCTGCCCAGAAAGAGTCCTGGGGCGTACATCATCGCATTCTATCAGGCGATATTCATCAGTGAGTGCGTAGCACGAGAGGTGGGAGGACGACGGACCTGAACGGACCCTATCCACGCGCTGTGATACTGGTGAGCACGTCGAGCTTCCACCACTACACGGGTAGCTCACATGTTGGATGCCGATTGGTCTGGCAGCACGACCTCTTGGTAGTACTCCTGGAACGCCTGCATATGCGCTTTGGTCAGCATATGCTGCTCCATTCACCGTTTGGTCACGGTCAGATATACCCCCCAGGAGCTGACGAGGCCAACCGTTGCAACCATGCCGCACACGCTCTAGGTGAGAAGAGATCGGTCAGGATCAAGATCGTCCAACCACGATTTAGAACGTACCCCAAAGACAACGAGCCATGCACGTAGCCCACCGTCTGGCGGGTGGTCTTCGTGCGCTGAAAGTGCTTCCTTGACAAACACCTGTGAAGCAGGTTCCTTGAAACACGAATTTTCGACACCATGCGGCTTCTCGGGGATCTCGAGGACCGAGGGAGGGCTTGCACTGCGGGCCATCATGTTGGTCAACTGGGAAGGAGGAAAAGATCGATGAGGCGAAGATTTCAAGGCCTGGTTTACTGACCAGAGTAGAATACCCAGCTGAGGGGGCAATTCATTCCCGTGATCGTCTGCCCTGAGAATTTCGAAGGCCAGAAGCATTGTTTAGAGGGACGGTGGTCCTTGGGCGGGGGGGCTTATGACAGGGTTCCCGAAATATTGAAATTCTACCGCATTTCCGGAACGAGTTGAGGAGTTCGCATGAGAAGCCATCACGAGGAGGAACCCGTATCGTTGATTGGTAAAAGGTACCGAAAACCCCAGCTCGGGCCATTCAACTGTCATCAACTGCACTTGCTCGCCGAACGACGGTGTACATGATACGTCTTTCGGCGGCCTGGCCGATGTCTATGCAGACGTTGGTCGTTCGGGTAAAGTCCATGGTTGAGAGCACACCGCGTATGAAGGCCAACGACGTTAACGCTCATCAATTCTCGGATAAGACGTCTCTGCATTCAGTATCCTTGCCCTCACGAATGGCTCTCCGACCATCGTGCAGATGTCGTTCTCCGACGACTGAGGGGAAAAAATAACGTGGGTGCCGCTGGCAGCTCGGTCCTTATCACCCCTCCCGGAAGAACACATAGCCCAAGCATAGATTCACATACCTAATGTTCCCCCGGCGAAAGACATCGTAGGGTCGTAACGAGGAGGCGATGGTAGGAGGGCTCGACTCGGACGAAGAGTGGCCTGACGGTCGCACCTTTCACAGGGAGGAGGATGTGGGGAAGGTAACATACAAGTGAACACTTAACCTCGAGTACCGCGTCTTAGACAGGGATATATGCGCACCAGATCACCCCGCATTGCACCCCGGTGTCCTTCTATTGTGGAACACGCATCCGCGTTGGAAAACTATTGAAGGCGGGCGGTTGAGCTCAGGCTGGAAGGGCCTGCTCGTCTAGTGGATGTCCTCTGTTGACCATCCTGAGACGAAGTCGTCTGTACCACAGACATCGAGCCATGGCGAACAGGCCTTGCCGATGCATATGATCAAGCTAGTGGCAGCGCAAGGACGAGGGCAGGACAGGATGGCCTCAGGTAAGTAGATTCGGAGCAAGCCTCAAATTCGACGCTTGCTTCGCAGCGCACCTGCGGAGCACGAAATTATGAGCGGAGAATGTGGGTTGTTCCGAACCTACCACCGGGAGGCACTGGTGCCAAGCACACATGGGCACCTCTCACAGTTCCTGCTGGCTACAGCCGCGGCGCGCTGGTTGCACTTCTCCTTCTTATCGAAGACGGAGGACTGCTTTTCCTGCTCTCTCTTGGACCTGCATACTGAAAACTCACATTTCACGCAACTCGAAGAATAGCGGCAAATCAATTAATTCCAACATCATTAGTGAGTCCTGGCCTGCGTCGCAGCGATACGAGAGTACGTCGTCTCCGAGTCGCTCATCTGCGGGACCGCGTAGTTACTTGCTTGTGATGGAATGTAACTCTAAGTAACGCAGATTTTCGGCAACCAAGGACGGTTGATACCAGGCGATGACGACGGTCCAGTGGCAGACTCGTAGGGTGCTTGAAAGCACGGCTGCAAGCTTTTGGGTTCAACGTTCACGAGTTACTGGAAGCTCAGCGTGAGATCGCGCTGTATATTCACCTCCTATCTGTGACGATTCCGAAGACCCTAAAAAATGCCCGTGAACCTTCTTGGGAACGGTTACAGCGTTATCTGAACTCCCCATTGCCAGCGTTGATCACGGGGCCAGGGACTTTGTAGAAGAGGCTGAATTCAAAATGTAAGTACCACCGTTATCAACGGGGCCACTGAAGTCTGATTGAGACTCTGTCGGGATATGAAGCCTGTCCCAGGCCGGGGCTCAAGCATTGCCGGGCCTCGAACTGACACCTTCTCTGCCTTAGAAACGACCGCTTGTGGGTATAACGGCATCCTCGAACTCATGGTCTCACTGGATCGTCATCCCCCTCTTAAGTACGATTGCATGGGATGCTTGCCGCCGAACCCGTCGTCGTCGGTGTAAACATCACCAGGTGCGAGCTCGAGCATATCTTCCTGACCAACAGCAGGGAATCATAACCTGAGGCGAGAAGCGAACAGCCGCTTCCGCCTGTGTGCCAGTTCCAGTGCCGAACTCCGAGCCGCAACACGCTGAGGCCCAATAGTTTCTACTTACGCCATCCTGGACACCAGTCACCAAGTATCGCGGCCTCCCTCTCGCCTCCGAGCCACCATGACGTGCCGCGCAACAGCCATGAGCGCAGCCGACAACAGCAGCGTCGACCCTGAAAACGAAGTCCGAGCCGCTCCCTCAGCCCCCATCGACACGGGACACGACCACGTCGGGTCTCGAACGTCGAACGTCGAACGCCGAGCGGTAGGACATAGAAACGCGAAACGCAAACGCACCCCCGTAGTATCCCACATGCTCAAACGAGCCCGTCCTGTCGAGGATCGCGCCCGATATCGGCGCGCCGGACACCACCCCAGCGGTCACGAGCGTGAACGCCATCCCGATGCGCAGGCCCACGTCCTCGACGGCGCCCATGCGCGCGAACGGCTGGACGTAGAGCGCGGCGATGGCCCCGTACGCGAATCTGGATCCGCAGCCTCAGCCAGGAGCCTCCAACACCACTGCACCGCTGTACAAAGCACGGAAGCGCTGGGGGGGAGGGACTCACCCGAAAAGCACGGCGATCGCGAGGAACGCCGGCGCGGTTGTGGCGAACGGCCAGCCATACGTCACCACTGCGATCAGCACGGTCGCGGGGTGAGAGGACCTGTGAGGTTTTCAGCCAGCATCCTGACTCCGAGTAGAGAGGGGCAGACGCGGGCGGGTCGCACCATAACGGTCTGCCAGCATCCCGCTCGCCAGCTGGCCGAGGGCGGAGACCGCGCTCGCAATGTCCAACAGGTCGAATGACAGATCGCTATTTAGGTTTGCGTTGACAGCGCTGACGGTGAGGTATGTGTAGATCTCGAGCCAACGTCAGTGAGTAATCGAGGTACAAGGAGCTGTGTCACGCACTGTAAATAGCGCAAGAGCGTTGATGACGAGTGACGCGACGTAGATCGAGTATACAGGCTTCTTGAACTCCGCGATGCTGATGAGGGGGCCACGGTGCTTTGCCCCGTGGAGTCTCCTTGCCATCGTCTGAGATGCTGTCAGGCAATGAGCAGAAGCAGGATATGGACCACGCACCAAGTTCGTGACAATGAGGAGTCCAAGGCTCACGGACGCCAAGATCCGCATCGTCCATCGGAAACTGCGAGAAATGCCCAATCAGCAAAACACGAAACGTATACCATTTCGGGCACACGCCGCGCGTACGTACCTCATACGCTGTACGAGAGCCTTCACGAGGATGGGGAAGATGCACCCGCCCACGCTCGACCCTCCGAGCACGCACCCAAGCGCGAACCCAAGCCTCCTCTCGAACCACTGCGTGAGCACCATTTCTCCCATCTGGAAGAAAACTGCGCCCGAGAGCTGCGGAGACGCACAAAGTCAGCTCTGCGCACACACGGTGAAACCAGGCTGACGACTGACACCCATGCCGAGGCCTTGGCAGAGGACGAACTGCCAATATTGCGTGCACTCGGCGGTGAGGAGCAAGCACACGATGAACACTGCGGAAGCTGTGAATACGGGCAGCCGGAGGTACCCCTTGTCGAAGAGTCGACCCAAAAAGAGCCCTGGGGCGTACAACATCGCGTTCTGCCAGGCCATATTATTAGTCCGTAACTACGCAGTACAAGAGACGGGAGAACGACGAACTTGAACGGACCCTATCCAGGCGCTGCAACGCGGCACTGATGAGCGGGGCGCAGCCAGTGCAAAACCGTTCCGCGGGCAGCTCACATGTTAGATGCTGATTGGTCCGGTAGCACGGCCTCCTGGTAGTATTCCTGGAACGCCTTCAAATGTGTTGCGGTCATTCATGCAGTGCTGCTCGACCTCCGCCCGGCGTGAGACTTACCCCCCAGGAGCTGACGAGGCCAACCGTGGCGATCATGCCGCAGACGACCTAGGCAAGGGGATGGATCAGAATCATGGTCGTCCAGCCCTGCGTTAGGAGGCACCCCGAATACAACGAGCCACGCCCGTAGCCCACCGTCTGGCGGGAAGCATTCGGCTGGTACAGGTGCGTCCTGGACAAGGACTGTGAGAGCCTCTTCCTTTATAGATGAATCCTCGTGAGGCTGCCGACGGAGCGTCCCGATGCTTGCTCGGACAGAGGAAAGGCCACCATTGCCAGAGGTCATAGTAGCAGGCTGTCGGGAGAGGGGAAATGGCTCAGTGGGACGACGACCCCTCGACAGGGCTTTCTGACCAGAGTAGAGATGGCAGCTGAGCAGGCACCTCGCTCTTCCTGTCGTCCGGCCTGAGAATTCGAAGCGCAGGAGCACTATTTCGAGGGACGGAGGTCATTGGGAGGGGTATTTGGGGAAGGTTCTCGAAACGTTGAAACTCGATCGTATGTCCTGAATGAGTGGAGGAGTTCGCAGGCGAACCCCATCACGAGGACCTGCGTAACAGATTCGTACCAGAAGACTCCCGGCCGGTGCGTCATCGCATTCTTGGATATCCCATACCTTTCCTATCCCGACTTATTGTACGCAATACGTCCTTAAGGTTGATTCTCGGTTTCCCCGCACACCCTTCCCGCTCGAACCAGTTCCAGCTGTCGCTACTCCCTCCGAAAGCGTTCTTCTCTCTCTCTCTCCACTGACTCTTTGCAAAATCTCTCTTCGACAACTCTGGGAAGCCATTCGTAACCGTTGACAGCCACCATGGTGCAGAGAACGCATCGCCTGCCCTACCAGATAGCCTGGCCCTCTGACCGTCGTGCACGACCCCAAAGGAGAAGCGGAAGAGATAAGGCGGTGATTGCGAGCATATCTCCTCGTCCGGACGCCAGCCCGAGACGCATATACCCATCGAATAGCTCAAGCGGCCACGTACCTCGAACGTTCCCTCCAATACCGCCCTAGCATCGACCGCATTTGACTACTGCAGCTCAAGACGTCCAGATCCATCAGACGTACTCCTGAGGTGGTTGCATAAACAGCTGACTGACGGTCGGAAAGGCTGACGGTTGCGATGTTAATAGGAGAGTGGCGGGTATGGGAACGGGTGGGGACTACAGGACGGCGACTGGACATCAACCAGAGCTGAGCTGGGATTGACGAGAGAGCGATGAACTTCAGCCCTCGCGCCATCGCCATGAGTAAGTGCGCGCACCAAGTTGCCCCATCCAAAAATGCCGCGGCCAGCTATGTACGCAAAACCGTTGAAGGAGAGTGTTCGAGCTGACGAGGGCTGTTTGTCGTATGCGGTAACCCGGTTGACCATCCATCGAGTCCTTAGAGCCTGATGTACATGCGAGTTGACGAGCCGTCACCAGAACAGTTTTGTAGAACCATACAAGCAGTGGAATAATGGAAGTTCTCGCATTGTAGTCGTGGTATAGCTGATGAGGAAGGACTTGAGGAAGAGTCGAGGGCCGCGCGAGCAATGTGGCCGCTGGCAATTGTCCGTACTCAGTGTTTAAACTCAGCTTACATAAAGTAAACGATCGCCAATATCGGAGATCCATTGAGAAGCAAACGAGGTTAGGGCGATTTCTATTCAACTTTGAATTGAGTTTGTGAGCGCTTAAACCAGTAAACGAGCGGCCTCACCGCCACCGCCGACTTCGCCATCCTAGGTCCCTTGACTCCTTTCCGCACAGGTAAGGTGGGTGCCATTGTTCCCCTGACTGACAGTTGGTCACTTAATTTTGGTTCCGCCTTTTATGTGAAGCTTTATCAGAATCGCAGCACCGAATGAGTCCACTGGCATCACGCTGGCAGCCTCCAAGTCCGAAGCCTTCGCCGATCTCACCCACTCACGACTACGGTACGGCGTCGTCCCTGACCTCGACGCTGACGTTCTGGAGGCCATATGCGGCTCGATAGATGGCATCTACGACCTCCTTGCCATGTCCCAAACCTGCTCCCTGATATGGGAGAGGCGATTCGGGAGATCCTCCGCGCACACACCATCCGTCTCACAAGCAGCAGGGCAATCCGGAGCTTCTCGTCTATCGTACACTGGGGCAAAGTCTCTCTTCGACTTCGACGACGCAGGTCGTGCCATGGACATATTGGAATGCACGGTAAAGCTCGACAGTCTCAGCCTGTCCTTCATTGGCGAGTTCCTTACGCCGGCACTGGGGAGGATCTCTTCTGTATTTGCAGGCTTGTCAACTCTCACATCGCTGTCGCTCGCAGACCCTGGGACGCTCTGGGCACACCACGCACTCAGCACTCTGCAAGCGCCCCTTCGAACACTCTGCGTATGCCTGGAACCCTCCCTACCGTCGAGTCGATCCTTCCATATTATATTACGTTTCTCTGCTTTAACCACACTCACCAGTCTTCGCCTCGATCGTGTTCCCATCCATGACAATTCGTTCCTCAACCTTCCTCAGTTTCTCTCCGTGCGATCCCTCGCCCTCACCACGCCCCTCGAACGCGAGCCCAGACTAGATGCTCTCCTCCATCTCTTCCCCTCCCTGGACGGCACATTATACCTGCGCCAAGAGTTTCGCACGAGGGTGCGGCTTCTCACAGAACCCGGGAAGCTCGACGAAATACGAGAGCGGAACAGGCACGCCCAAGACGTCTTCCGGTGGGCGAGACTGGATCGCCTCGACTGCAACGCAGAGACCGCCCGCATGCTCGCTCTGCGGTGTCCGGTCCGCCGCTTCACGATCGACACCCTCGACCTCGACATTATCGACGACATCCGACCGAGCCATCTTGTGCTCGCTTCTCTCCGACTACCATTCTATGTCGCGCCCCCCAGACCATTGCGCACGCACATTACCCGCCATTACCTCACACACATCGTCGTCATCTCGTCGTTTCATTCATACGACTACCGCAGCGGGAAAGTGCTGTTCGACCAATACTCCCAGCTTCGTGAAGACATCGCGTTGGTGAGTCGTCCCTACCTGCACCCAGGCTGATTCCGCGTCTCGTGGACTACAGTCTACAGTAAGGAACTAGTAATTTCTGACCCACCTGCCCGGTGCTTCCGGCGGGCCCGCAGGAGCGCCTCGTGCAGACCATCTCGCTCTTCGCGAACGCCACCCACGTGCGCCTCGTGTTCTACTACGTCCAGGAGGGCCCATGCGAGGACGAGCTGGAGAGGTTCACGCGCGACATACGTGCGCGCGCATCCGCGGGCGCGCAGTTAACGTTCGCGCCCCCGCCCCGCCTCCTCGCGGC
>VJXU01001743.1:0-13696 GCA_008694245.1 Ganoderma sp. BRIUMSc
GAGCCGCAAGCTGTCGCGCACAGCGAGCAGGGGCTTCAGTGTCTGCTCGGGGGTCTTCGGCGGGGAGTGCGAGAGCGCGAGGATGTAGATGAGCGCGAGGGGCCTAGAGCCCGTCTTTTCCAGCACGGAGGAGATGTACGCGCCGACCGCGGTGGCCGCTGCGGGGTTGTGCGCGCCGTCTGCGAGCACGAGGAGCTGCGTGGAGGCAGGTTCTTGAGGCGTGGACGTGGTTGAGGTACCGCTGACGCTGACGGCTGGGAGGAGTGAGATTGTGTGATATGAGAGACGGCCGGGCCAGCGAGTTGTGCGGATGCCGCGAGAGATGGCGTCGGGGGATAGGCGTTGTGAGAAGTTGAGGCCCGGTCGATCGCATGAAGAGTGGGTCTGCAGCGCTGAGATGATGCCTATCGCCGTGCGTAGGTTGTCGATCTGGTGCTCTCCTTGCAACGGGAGGAGAGCACGGATCGGATCGCGGTGACCTGCTTGGAAGATGTGGACGGGTTGGAAGAGGGGGATTTGGATCCCTTGAGTCGGCGGTATTGGTCCATCAAGATTCGTGTCCCACTCGACCTTTGAAACTGCACATGAGGCGGCCAGCTCCCCTCCTAAGGACTCGACGACAGACTTCGCGACCTCGAAAACCTGCGGATGGACTTGCGGCGCGATAACGAAAGGCTTGCCCGGCCGTGCAATGGCGGCCTTCTCGCGTGTGATCGCCTCGATGGTGTTCCCGAGTATTGCTTGATGGTCGAGGGCCACGGATGTGAGTGCAGATACAAGGATACACTCGTCAGGAACGACATTCGTCGCGTCCAGCCGTCCGCCCATTCCAACTTCGAGAACGACGACATCGACCTTTAAGCGTTCGAAAATGAGAAGTGCGAAGCAAGCGTAGAGCTCGAACATCGATGCGCCAAATCCATTCTCGTCGTTTATCCGCCGTACCTCTCCGCGCGCCTCCATGAAGGTATCTTTGTCGATTGGTTTGCCACCGACAGAAATGCCGTCAAGCGGCGAGAGCAGGTGCGGAGAGTTGAAGCGCCCTACGACGAGCGGTGGAGTCGCGGATGATAGAATGGAGGAAACCAGGGCGCATACACTGCCTTTGCCATTTGTGCCCGCTACATGGATGGTGGGTCGAGTGTAGGGCACAGGCAGGTGGTTCAGCAGTTTGCGAATCCTCTCGAGCGAGAGATCTATCGACATCTCCTGCAACTAGGGCCAGATGCGTCAGCTGGGTGACGACAGCTGAAGTCACAGCGCACCTCGCTTCGGAATGACAAAGGTTAGTGCACAATGCAATCGTGGTGGACTCTCAAGAATATCGTTGGATGGATGACTCGTCGACGGTGACCGTCATCCAGCGTCAGGCTCGCGGACCGCCTCGTCGTGCATAGCCACCACCCACAATAAACTAGTCCATGATTTGGGAGGGCTGTGTAAACGAAGCAGTGCAATACAGTCGTATTCCATGAAAGAGACAGCGATAATAAACTTGACGACGAGAACACACAAGCACCTAGCACCGTAGAACACAATACCTACTTCCCTCCCGACAGCATCTTCCTGAAATCATCCTGACCCTTGCTGGCCCCTCCACCATGAGACGCCGATGCACTCGAGCTCGACGCGGTAACGAAGCCGGGTGCTTGCCCTGACCCCAAGCCGCGCTGCTTGCTTCCCAGCCCCGCGCGCGGTCGGGACACTGCAGCGCGAGGCACAAAGAGGCCAGCATTGGCCGCAGGCGGTGCCAGTGGACGACTGGCGGGAGCCCCAGTAGTGGCCTCCGCAACGATCTGTAGCTTGTTTCCGCCGAAGACGATCGAGTCCGGCCGGAGCAGCAGCTTGCCTGCTTCCTGAGGAGAGCCAATGTCTCAGCGCATTACTCGAGTTACACACAGAAGGAAAAGGCGCACTGCCGCATTCTCGAGCTCGACGTCCGCTTCGTTCGAGTTTTGGAACACCTCCACACGCTTCACCTGGGCATGTTTCTCCAACGCTTGCTGCAGCAAGCCTTCTTGCGTGTGTGGTGGGAGATTGCGCACTCGCACAGAACGATTCCGGACTTCAGCACGGTATCCAGGAGCTCTACTGTACGTATCAGTCCCATAATTTGCATTCGAAGACCGATATACGCACTTGTTCTTCCCACGAACACGACTGTCGGCGAGCGTAACGGCCATACGACGTTTCTTGAGTTCATGGTTGTTAGCAGCAAGGGCGGCCCGGGCGTCGTTCTCGCTCTCGAACTCCACGAACGCGAAACCCTTCGATTGGCCCTTGTCATCCAGGATCATCCGGACGTCCTTGACGGCGCCATACTATTCCCCCCAATCGCGTCAGCCCTTATCCCCCTACGTAGTAGTGAATCGATGCTCTCACCGTCTTGAACACGTTCCGGAGGTCCCCCTTCGTCACAAGCTTGCTGAGGCCCGCGACGTACACCTCGCGATCGTTTGCATCGCTGTCCGTGCGCTCCTTCTTTCGCTCGGGATTGGAGATGTAGACGGACATCTTGTGCCCGTCTCCAACGTCCGTGCCGTTCAATTCCAGAGCGTTATCCGCGGAGGCCTGAAAGAGTCGGTTAGGACATGCTATGCGCTGCGAAAACCGTGTGCGTACAGGGGAGGTGTATTGAACATAGCAGAAGCGCCGCGTGCTTTTGAACTTCTTGCTCGGCCACCTAACGTCGAAGATCTCGCCGTACTACAAACCAAGATCAGGACATCCATGCGTCGTCAGCGACGACGCTCCGCGACCCACCTTGCCAAACAAAGTCCGAATGAAGGTATCGTCCGCTCCTTCGGGAAAGTTCGTGATGTAGAGCGTGGACTTCCACGCGAGGTGGACAGCCACCTCGTGTCCTTGAACCCGTTTCTTGTCTTTCGTGAGCGCCCCTGGAACGCTTTCCTGCAGCACATTGACCGGTCGTCCTTTAGGATGAGCCAGACGGAAGTTGATTGAAAGGCTTACTCGATCCATGAACTCGACGGTAGCGACAAGGGTGTTGGGCAGCTGTGTGATCTTGATCCCTCGAATGCCACCGCACTAAGCACATACCAACCAGTTAGACAGACCCATGGTGATCATGATAGCAATGGTTATCGTGACCCACGTCTTTGAAGAGCTTCGTCAGCTCGTCTTCCGTGACGCCGGTAGGTAGTTCGGCGACAAATACTGTGCTATTCTCTCGATCCCTAGACGTTATCACGACTATTATGAACGACGTAGACACAAAACGGTCGTGAAGGAAACTCACCTCTTCAGCTTCGCTTGTTCCTCTAGAATGGAAAGGTCGCATCAGCGCTCTGGCGACAAAAGGCATGAAGACAAAGATGTCGTGACGCACCAACTCTAGCCTTCTTCGTAGGCTCTGGAGTGCCCTCGTCCTCCGCCTTCCTCTTCGACCCTGCCTCCACAGGCACACCAGAGTCGACCTCCATAGCCGACGACGCCGGCTCAGCACCCATCGCCATAGCCGCCCCAGTCGCCACCTCCGCCACAGGGACAGCGGCAACCTGAGCTTGGGTCTCCGCGATCAGCTGAGCAGCAGCGTTCTGAGCCTTCTCGGCCTCCTTCGCACGGCGGTTGTTCACTTGCACCTGCGCACGCTCAACGCGGTCGAGGGCCTCCTCGATCTGCTCGACGGTGCCGTGGAGCTGCTCGAACGAGATCCACGCCTCCCAGATGGCTTCGGGCCAGTCGACGTTCTTGCTAGCAATGTTCCGGAAGGTCATCCGTGCGTCGTCGTACATGTGGCCCTTGCTATGGACGAGGACAGCTATTATCAACAAAAGTAGATGCAGAAAAATAACGCATATACGCACATCAAGACCTCAGTGTACGCCGTCCACGCAAGGTAACTCGTCTTGTAGAACTTCGTCGCGTCTTCCCACATGACCAGCGCGTTGGCCCCCAGTTCCTCGACCTCGAGGCACTATCATGCGCGTCAGCATACGCTCTCACATCGCCCCCCGAGTTGTAAATCAGAGTGCTGACTCACCACAGCAGAGAAGTACTTCTCCAGCCTGAGTCTGGGATCGCCGGCGGATGACGCTGAGGCCCTGAGTCATCAGACCGTTCCCCTGCAAATTCAAGCGCGATGCTTACCCTTGCGGACCCTGGCGATGCCGTCGAGCAGGATCTGCAGCAGGGATTCGTGCTCTGATGCCCCTGTGCGTCAACAGGACTCTACAACGGTACATACACGGCCGCGTTACGTACCGGCCTTCCCTGCTTCGATCTGCCGCTTCTCGAAGCCGGCGCGGGCCAGGACCGTAGGGATGAGCTGTTCGACGTCGGCCAGGAGAGGCCCTATCGTCTGAACCTTCTCGTAGATAGCTGTGGGTGCGGGTGAGGCAAGGGGCGAGGAGTTAAATGAAATCTGAGATCGCTCACTGTTTATCTCCTTGGCAGCTTCGTCAGGTTCCAGGACGCGTTCCTGGACGACTTATTCTCAGCGAGTTACAGGGCTGGATCTGAAGATAGATTGTGTACCAGGAAACGGATGTACCGCGAAAGGAGCTCGCCGGAGACAGGTACACTTCTCAGTCCGCGTCTGAACACCAGAAGCAGTTCTTCCTCTTCGACGGCTTGCGTTCTCTGCGCGTGGCGATCGTTGAGGGACGTCAAGATGGTTTTGAAATCGCGGAACATACCAGGAAATCAACGTAACCTGTCCAGAAGGAGCGCAGTGCTTCCTCGGCGTGGGCCTCACCAGCGAACCGGCGCTTGTCGGCTTCTGTGATCGCGCGTTCGTATAATCCTTTCAGGACGAAGAGGTCGGGCACCTTGTGACGCTTTTCGGAAGAGATGTAGTATGCATAGCCTTCAAGGGAGTAATTCGCTTGCATCTACTTCAGCGTAAGTCCAGACTAGAAAAGGTTTGAGGCTATACACCAACCAGTGAGTTTTCAAACTCTTCACGACGTTGGAATGCCTTCACGGCTTGAGCTTTTGACTTCGATGCTTTCACCAAGAGGGACTCGTACTGGTCTGCAGGTTTGTAGTTGGTTGTGAAGGAGGAGTATGCTTGAAAGGTCTCGTCGTGATCTATGTATGCGGATAAATCAAGTGTTCATAGGATGTATGCGCGACTACTTACTAGAATGGGGTTGCTTCAAGCGCTCCTGCAGCATGTTGTCAACCAGGCTCGCAAGAAACTCCCTGCAGCACGATGAATTAAACACTATCAAACTGAAATTCATCGCCGTGGCTCACCGCTCCTCTCCAGTCGCGTTTGACAGGAGCTCCAACTCCAGATCTCGTTGCACGTCGAACAGCAGGTGGCTCTATGAGTTCCATCAAACTGAGAAGCAATTCATCCCAATAAGATGATCACATACCTTCGTCAGATGCCCAACTCCCTGCGCCACAGCCTTTGACATGGCCTCGTGCAACCATTCAACGGAGAACATCTCCCCGAGAGCGTCGGGTCTCTCTCCTGTCTCGGTGAAGTGCTCATGACGTTCAACCAAGAACTCGAGGTGTCTCTGGAGTATAGGGATAGCTGGATGAAGCTCAAGGCCACGCTCAAACATCGAGAAGGGCTTACTCACACAAGTAGTCCTGCTCCGCGCGCACGAACAGATCCAAGATGCTCTGCAGGTCCTCCGGAGATTCAAGGTCGCTCCCGGCTATTTTGTGCTGGATGAGCGGGAGCCACACGCCGTCCCCGCAGGCCCAGAACGCGGCCATCATCTCCAGCGCAGAATCGACCTGGTCATCCATGCCCGTCGCGCGTGCGATGCGGACGTGTTCGGCATGAAGGGAGATGTCGTAGGGGTTCTCGGTGAGCCGTTCAAGAACACCAGAGAGAGCTTCAAGCGAGTCCGCTTCATTCATTTCGACGTCCATGGTCTCCAGCGGCGTCGGCGAGCTCGAGGATGGACAGATGGGACGCCACGAGGGAGAGCGGGGGTGACGTCGGGACAAACGCGAAGGCGCGGCGCGTTACCGACACCGACGAGGACAAGGTTGGCGGTGGCGCCCGGAATCGCGTGTGACGCACGGGATTCGCATCCAATAATAGAGCGGCGCTTGAGGAACCGCGCATGCGACGGGCGGAGCAGAATATGAGGCCGCGCTTGCTCTTCCCCTTCTCCCATCATCCTCCTCTCTGTTCTTTCTCTTTCTCTCTGCTCTCGACGGCGGGGCTCCCAGTCTTGGATATACCCGAGGCATCCATTCTCTTTCCAGTTCGCTCCTTTTCCATCTTCTGCTGCGTTCTCAATGGCCCAACCTATCATCTACAGCACTCCGCCCCTTGCTGGCAGGCCGCCTTTCGCAACCGACGAACCGGACTCCATCTACGAACAGTCTCCCCCCCGCAGGATCAGACAGCCTCCCCCACCGGACCCTAACAAGAGGAGCTCAGCATACAACATGTGAGTGTCGTTTGTTAACATCGGCGACCTTGGAAGGGTGTGGATGGTGGATGGTATCGGGCCAGAGCACATTGGGGTGCAACGCGACGGTTGTTTGCCGAGGGTCGAACCGAGTATGGCAACGGTCGGAGTTTTCTTCACTGTGGCGAATGGCTGAGGGCTTCGCATGGCGAAGCCCTCTGGACATCTGTTGAATGTTATCTTTCATGTCGTCTGGCTTCTCGTCGTCTTCAAGTCCTCGAGGTCGCCTACAGGCACAAGCTTGCGAGCTACATATCATCAAGACAAGATCCGTTAGGATCCAATTTTGTCCCTGCATGCTTCGTCGAGTCGGCTGTCATTCTGTCTTCCGTCAGAGTGACAGCTCGCCTCCTTGTGTGGGCCTGCACTTCGACTTATTTTTGGCCTTTGCTGCCTATGGCCGGACCCGTCGACTTTTCCCGCAAGCAGGCTGCTTCAGCGCATTCAGCAGGCCGTATCTGGCTGGGCCACGGAGCAAGTGTCGATAATATATTTCTCTCGACTCCACTGTGCTCATTTGAACTCCCTGGGATGCGCCTTCTCGTCGCGCGCGATTAACGAGATTACAGTTCAGGTACTGACGATGTCTTGCAGGTACGACCAATATCTAAATGAGAAGGAGAACCCCTTCGACGACAGCAAGAGAGTTCCTCAGCCTATTCCTCTCGCTGCGCCACGCCCAGGATATGCTGCCCCCGTCGCCGCGTTGAATCTCGCACGTCCCAGCCCTGTTGCTACTCCCGAGGGTCGTATGCCCTCATCGCCCGAGATGTCCCAGTTCGGCGACAGCATGGCGAGCCAGGGAGCCGGCGTACCAAGCACTCCACACCCTCTGCAGCCGCCTATGGTCCCGATTGCTCCGATCTTCGCCCGTCCTTCGACCGCGACTTCCCGTGATGTCAAGTTCGAGACCAAGCCGATCATGCGTGGAGAGTCCGAGGACACCGTCTTGCGCCCGCGTGGAGCTAGAGGTGATGACTTCTGGCGGAGGTTCAGCATGGTCGTGAAGGAAGATATGGCTACACCCGCTGGGCAGAAGCAGAGTGTCTGGCTTCGCAAGACGCAGAACGGAACGTCGCGTATGTCCCGCTGGGTTTGGTTCATTGGAATGGTTCTCCTCATCGTGAGTACATGACCTCTTGGGCATCGCAAGAGCCTTCTCAAATAAGTCTCTAGATCATTGCTGGTTCTATCGGTCTCGGTTGGTGGGTTTCGCACAACAACAAGTCGCATACTGCACCAACGGCCATCGGCGGAAGTGCAGACGAGAAGGACACCGCAACTGCTTCTGCTTCCTCTACTCATCTCGCCGCTGACGCCGCTACCGCATCTGAGACATCCTACCATGTCTCGCCGACCAAAACGGTCGCGAGGCGTGCCGACGAGCCTATACCAACCCTGCCCGTCATATACCCTGTGAATGTGCGTAGTCCGAACTCGCACCACGTCCACGTCGTGCAGACACACCACCGCGGTCATCGTCGCAGTCCTGTCAACCGCAACGTAACGCACTAACTTATTGGATCGGAATTTCCGCCCCCCGCACCCGTACCACCTCCGCCATCAATCCCCGCCGTCAACTCCCCACCGCCACCTCCTGGGATCTGCGCAGCCCCGCCGCTCGCGCTCTTCCCGTCCACTCATTTGACACCACATCTGCATCGTCCCCTCGCTTCTGTCTCGCCGCCATCTACTCATCATCCTCTCTCCACCCGTCTCATCCTCATCTCTCCATCTCATCATTTCTTGCGCCCATCATCATTGCTTACACCTTTCACGAGTAGAATTGAATGTTGATCTGGTCTTGCGGCGTTCACCGCATCGCATTGCATTGCTGCACACAGGACACTTCGCTAGTAGCTACGCCCGTGCGGGCCGTGTGGTCCGCACGACACGATAGCGCGCACCGTTCTTGTCCTGCGCCTCACGAACCACCCTAATCCTTCGCGCGATTCGGCATTCGTATATCCCATACTCATACTCGTTGAACGTTCGAAGGTGCCGTCATCACACCTGCCATACCACCCGCACCTCGCTTCACAGACACGCTGTACCTGTACGTCTATGGGATGCACTGTGTTGTGTAGATATTATACGTACTACTTACGCCCGGATTTACCTTGCTTGCTAGCTTGAAAGCTGAGTTGCTTTTCTGAATTCCTGAGTTCTTTGCGCAGCGCATGTGGCTCTGTTCTCCGGGGGTGTCGGACTGGACGGTAGGCGCATGTTTTATGCCTTGGTATTCTATTGACTGTGGCAGCGCGACGCGTTGCAAAGACGGCCCCTCCGAACATGCGGTATGCACGTGGGGTTAAACTTGCCGACGTTTGGGTCGGGTCGGGTTCGCATCGCCTGCCCGCAAGGATGGTTGTTTTCAATGTTCGATACTGCGTTCGCGTCTTACTCACATCCAGATTCCTTGTACTGCGCAGAAGGTCGTTGTCGTCACCGTTGTAAGTGCGTACCGAGTTTTCTAATGCAATGGAGTCCCACCGTGTCATACTTCACCTCTTGACACGTAGCAGGCAATATCTTCGAATTCGCTGGCAGGCATCTCCATGTCCGAGGACAAATCTTTTCAAGGCATGGAGTTAGCCTTTGAGCTTGACGCCACGACGGTGTGTTTTTATTGCGAGAGCCGGTTAACTGAATACAGTACTGAACACTGAGCTGGTTTCCATGGCTCCTCGGAAACAGCTTGCAGAATTACGAAAGGGCCCCGACTCGCGGTCGGGCCCTTCGCCAGCGATGCAGTACCCCGACTTCCCTCGGCGGCCGACAGACGACGGAAGCATATCCTACGTGCTGGGATGGTCTATGGACGACGCGACTTCGGAGAGGCTGATGGAGGTTGCAGGCTACGAAGTCAAACAACTTCGCAGCAAGTTTGAGTACTTCGAGGCGTTGACCGCAGCGAGGATCTACGCAAGCCGCAAAGTGAACTACTTCCACATGTGGACTATCTTCGTGCCCCACGACTGCGAGACCGCTACGGGGCCCACGAGCATTCATTGCCCCACATACCGTGACGGGCCCGAAGATATTGAATCACTGGAGGTCTGCGTGTTCTGCTGCAGCGCCCCGAGCGCGTCCTGTCGCCGCATCAGCGAGGCGCAGTACCAGTGGCTTAAGCGCGTTATGGGGAAGGAGCCGCGCTGGTACCCGATCGGTACATGGGAATATGAAGACGTGGAGGATGTAATATGGGGAGAAAAGCTGTGTTGTCCCAAGGTACGTACGTCGCGCAAGTTTTTTTGACGACTTTGAGTGAGAACTTGAAGCTGATGGGCTAGTTTTGCAGAGAGGCGGCTTGATCCATCTTGTGGACCTGGAAACCGGGACCTGGAAGGACAGTCGGACTAGGGAGGAACGAGGTCAAAGTTCAACGCTCCGACGCGTTCACGTGTGAGATTGGCAGTCATGATGCATGTTTGTCGGCCACGCGAGATTCACCTGTCGATACGATATTCTGTGCACCCTTAGCCACACACGCGTCATTTGATGTGGTAGTAGATTTGCTGGAAGAGATACTGGTTGGTCGGTGGTCACTGGTGGGGGCGTGGTGGCGGTCGGCCCCGAGGAGCTCGACGGGGCAACGTTAACTGCAGCCGGGACCCGGCTGAGCGCGTATTCACCCTCCAAACACGTTTTCGGGAACATGGATCCCTCAATCAACCATGGTGCTTGTGTCATAGGCTTCATGTGGCAGAACCGTTGAACACGAACGTTGCAATCAACCTCCCAATTATCATTCCGTAACCGCCCATTTGAAGAGAATACTGACGCGACAGTCTATACTACTAGAAAAGTCCTCCAAGCCGCACAAGAGACAACGATACCGTAACCATCCACGTTCTTCCACAAGGTTTCCCACATTTTCGCAGAGCCTGAGGTAGAGCGAGAAAGAAGTCCGAGCCAAGCAAGAGGTCCGAGCTTAGGAACGAGAGAGAAACAGAAACCGTAACCGAGGTGGTTAAAGGAACTCCGGCGTAGCAACAGGGGCTACCGGCCGGATGGGAGGGGGATTCAACAGAAGCACGACAGTGTTGGACACCCGGCCGGATCGTCCATCCTATCGCGCACCGTCGAACGTCGACTCCCCAGGACCTGGGGAAGAAGTGGTTCGCGTCCGTTGATGAGCAAGGAGGACAGTAAGACAATCTCGGGCACGACTCACCTTACGAGAGCATGGACGTAGCTTGGAGGATTGGGCTCCTTACTGCCGTGCATGAGACTCGGATGGGCTGGGCCTATCCAGCGAGTCAGCGGGCGCGCCAGGAACGGTGGTCGTTGACGGAAGACTCGCCGCCCAAAGAGAAGAACAAGAGGCCATGTGTGGGGTTTTGTGGGGGGTTTCAATACTTTGAAGGGTTTTGCGTTATCCAGTGTTTTTGAGGGGTTTTGACGTGTGCTGGCGTTGTGGTGTTTCCGGGGTATCCGATGTTTTTGCTAGGGGTTTTGCGGCGTTTCCAATGTTATTGCGAGGGCTTTGGAAGAGTCTCGAACTTGGGGCCTTCCTACAATGGCTCGTTCAATACCAGGGCATCCCGCCGATCCGAGTAGGGACCGACTCGGCTGCCCGCCAGGGTGGCATCTCCCTTATTGCGTGGTCTGCGGCGAACTGCCAGACGATGGCGCTGCTCGCGCACGCTGACCAGCTTCCCGAGGGCACGAGAGCCCTCCTGGAGACGCACTTACGTAGCTACGTCCTGTACGGTGCGTCCGCCGCCGCCCTCCTTTTCTTTCCAGCGCGGTACTGATCGTCGCCGACCAAACAGAGCCGAGCCTCGCGTCCACTGGAGGGACGGTTCCCGAGGAGCTTCAAGGAATCAGAGCCACGCGCGAACCTTGGATGTCGCTAGATGACCTTACCTCAGCCTTCTGCCTCTCTGCCTCCGCGTATTACGCTCCGTTCACGTTCCCGCAAGCTCTCGATCCCTCCCCGACGTACGCGCCGCGGACCCCCCTTCACCACGATCAGCCCGAGCTTGCCGACCCGAACGCGAGGCGTTCCCCGACGACTTCGCGGATGACGCCTGCGGAGCTGCGCGAGATGGTGCACCCGCCCGTCATCGACGCGGACGGGTCGCAGAACCTGCTCAGGATGCTGAACAGGGACATCTACAGGGCGAACGTGGAGAGCGCGCTCCTGGATCGGCGGTTCGCGTTTGGCAACGCCCTCGAAGAGGTATGGCCCTCGCTCCGCGTCCACGTCATCTGGAGCGACATGAGCGTGGGAGACTGCGTATGGGCTTCTGTGCTCCTCAAGTTCAGGCATGCCGGGGCGCAGCCAGAGTTTCGACGGCCACTTGCCCTGCACAGGCTCGAGGGGGCAAACCATTTCGTGAGTGCATCAGAGTCAACTGGGTGAAGGACTATCGATAACGCACGACGTCACTGATTCGCGCTTGTTTACGGTGACAGGTACACTGGGAAGAATACCCGAGCGGTTTGTGAAGCTGCTGGCCGACATTGTTTGAGGCTGAGGATCCTCTCTGAGTGAGTTTGTTTCCGAGTCGTCGTCGTCCACACGGCGCACGCGGATCGGAGAACTCAGAGCTTCCGGATATGACCTAGTAACGGGCCGCATTACCAAAGTCTGGAAGGCTGCATCGTTCCGTTCCGAGGCTCATTTACCGTCGGAATGGAGAACTGTTGTGCTGCGAGTACCTGCAACCGCCTTATCCGGCGTCGGGGCTCCCGGACTGCACCCAGTGATCCACCACCACTGCCAAGCGGGCGTCTGCGTGTCCTCCCGACCCGAAGCCCTAACCCTACGCGGGGTCGAGATTGGTATGTCGCGTCCGAGGGTGCGAGAGGCCCGCTGAAATTACCACGTAGTAAGAAACCTCGTCCCGCCGCGCACGCACCGGATGGATCGATGCGCGCTGCTGGAAGTGGGGAGCCCCTCGGTCGACTTTGCGGAGACGTTGGCGAGGCAGCTGAGCCCAGGACGACCGTTCAGGCATTCTTCGATCCAGCTGGACATTCCCACTGACCCGCTTCTCCATTCTACGGTTCCTGTGCCGGTCGCATGTCTCGCCCAGCTCTCGTCCTGCTTTGTCCCCGGCGGGAATGCCCCGACAATAAGCCCGCCCCCTTTTCTCGATTACGCTCCGGACCTTCCCAGCCACACTATCACCGTCGCACTGCCTCCCCTGGCTCTCTCGCCCCCTCTCTGGTCTTCATCTCCCGCCGGCCTTCTGCGCGCGCAGATAAATACTTAACGCGTGTCCCGCCTCCGCGCGGCGCGTTCTCGTTCTCCCTCTTCGACCATCCTACCCGAGGGAGTATGCCCTTTCCTTTCAAGCGTGCTCGCCAGCACGAGCCAGCGGCGTTCCCCCGGTCGATCCTCGATGCGGTCAAGGCGTTCTATGCCACAGAGTGAGTGTCCGCTCCGCCTCCGCCTCCGCTCCCATGGCGAGTCCGCTTTCGATCCCGCGATTGACCATCACTCCATCACCTGCAGGAGAAGAGAACCGCAATTCAGTCAGTCCCCTCCCGCTATGCTCGCGCACTTCCCGCTTTTGACACCCCTTCGCGCGCAGAGCCGCCAAAGCACGACCGCGATCGGAGGCCCCAAGTCCAGTCTGGCAACGCCGTCGCGCCCCATGCCAACGCAAAACCCGCGGCCCACACCAATGCGAAGGCCGCGCCTCATGCCATTGCGAAGACAGACTCTCGAAAACATGCGGCGCGCCAGCCGGTCCGTCTCCTGCACCGAATCACACAGCTCCCACCAGAGGTTCTCGCGCATATATTCGTGCTTGGCGCGGAGGAGGACATTATGTTCCCCGTTACCGTCTCTCATGTCTGCAAAGCCTGGAGATACGTCGCGCTGCACACCCCCACTCTCTGGCGACGAATCACCCTGGACACCGGCGGCCTGCTGATGTGGAACCAGAGGATCCGCCGCGCGAAGGCGTGCACGCTCGACGTCCAGCTATGTCCGAGGGGGGCGGCGTCGCACCTCGCATATTACAACCACGTTCAGCTCTGCATGCACGTCGCTATCCCACACGTCCACCGCTGGCGTTCCCTGGAAGTCAGGTTCAACGGGTACGCACCGTTCCTCTGGAACGCCGCCCTGTCCGCGTGCTGTGGCCATTCTCCCGCGATCGAAGCCCCGGCACTCCGCGAGCTCACGCTCGTCTACCCCGACAACGACGACACGAAGGAGTTCGCGCTTTTCAACAGCTTCGCGCCGCGCCTCCGCCGCGTGACCGTCCAGGGCCTCCGCCTCGCGTGGTCGCCCCCTGTCTTCCAGGGCCTCACGTACCTCGACTACA
>VJXU01001747.1:0-20408 GCA_008694245.1 Ganoderma sp. BRIUMSc
GGACGCGTCACGCGAGAAGTCGGGCGGGAGCGCGGTGGCAACGGGGAAGGGGATGCCGTGGTAGGCCGTCGCGAGGATGGTCTCGAGCTCGACGAGCCACGGGTCCGTGCGGACTGTGCGCGGTTTCACGCGCGCTGTGCGCTCGGTGACGGGGATCGGGTAGAAGTCGTCATACTGGCGGATGTCCGAGTGCATCTTCCCGCTGAGGACGCGTGCGAGGAACTCGGAGAGCCAATGCGCAGGATAGCCGGCGTGGTGGAGGTACATGAGGACTGCGAAGAAGGCGACAAGGTTGTGTGGGAGGCGGACGTTCGCAGGGCGGAACTTGGTGTGCCCGGGGATGAAGGTGTTGAAGAGCAGGCGCGTCAGCCAGGTTGTGATCTCGTCGCGCGTAGCGAGCTCGGAGAGAGGGCGAGGGTAAGATTGTGACCCAAGGGAAAGGATATCCATGACCGGCCTATTGTCGATCAGTCGGCATGCCAGATAGCGAGGCACCTCCTCGGGAAGGAGGAGTGAATATCTGCCAAGGTACTGATTGAGCTGCGCAGGGAGGACTCAATATCGCATCAGCGTACGTATGGATAAACTGCTCGTCGTTAGCCCAAGCTCCTGTATTCAAGAGCGAGTTGCAGGCAACAGCCGCCTGTGGATCATCTTGTAGGGCGGGAACCGCGCATACGGCCATGTTGAGAATGCCGTGTGTGTAGTCTCTGTCAAGCTGTCGTCTTAATGTGTCATCTTAGGCGAAGTTAAATACTCACGGAACGTTACTTGACCACATCCGCATGAACTTCCGAGGGAACTCCGTTGGACGCTCCGGGTCGCCCCCTAACTGCATCTTCCACAGCTCCTCCGAAAGCCCACCAACAACGAGCTCGATCTTGACCTTCTTCCCGAGGACCTTCAGCGCCGCAGCGGTCTCCTCGAACCACTGGCCGCACGCCTCGGACGTGAGGAGATTCGCGTCGGTGCGGGGGTAGTCCTTCGCTCTCGGACCATTGCGACGGTTGAACACATCGATATCGCTCGTCATCCTGAACATATCGAGATTGAGATTAGGGTAGCCGTCACCATCTGAGTACACCTGCGAGTCGGCGGTTTTCAAATCCTGTCCAATTTTCAGCAGTGGCAAGCAGTGGTAAGCAATGGAGACAGCCTACGAAGAACGTGATGTTGGGCTCCCAGCACTCCAGGAGCTCATCGAAGATCTACGTCAATCCGCCGCGTCAGCAGGTCGCACATGCACAAGGATCCCTGGAGCAAGGAAGAGCCGAACCTCGTCTTCAGCATCCCGCGACAACTCCTTCGCAGCCCTGATCTCATTCATCGCCACCTCGAAGCCCGCATGGCGGCTGAGCAGCTCTTGGGGCGGGAAGAACACCTTGAACCGCTTGTACCACACCTCCTCGTGCATCAGCACCTTCCCATGCCTGAACAGCTTCTGGAACGTGTCCGTGAACGACTCGAGGTTCGCCCTAATGATCGCGCGCGCGTCGTCCGGTGTCCCACCCTCGGGCACGAGCTTGAACTCGTACAGGTGCTCGTCCTCTGCGGTGAGCAGCATGTTCTTGATCTGTTCGCGCTCCGAGCTGTGGCCCGACTCGTACACGTCGCGGAGCATCCCGCTGCTCCCGGGCAGCCACCCCGCGAAGGGCGCGCCTGCGCTCTCGCCGGGATCCATCGTCTGGTGGCCGTCGAGCATCGTGACGATCGACTTCTTCAGCTTTGTCCAGAAGTCGAGGATCTTGAGTAAGGGGCCTGTGGAGGAAGGGGAGACGTGGACCATTGGAGGCATGCCACGGGCATCCTTTGCGGAAAGGGATTGGTGAAGCCTCTTAATCATGGTTTTCAATCTTCACTAGCTGCGTTAGCTATCTGCTCTCGTTGGAAGCGTACGATATAGGCTTACGCGGCCGAGCAGTACGGAGGCATGGCTAGCCCGCAAAAAAGGTACATGAACGTTGCCTTGATCTCATCCCGAACTTCCGCGTCGTCGCAGATGTTGTAGGTGTGAAGCAAGTCAAATACCAGCAAGAGCCGAGCAATTTGACCTTCATGGATGTCTAGGAGTGTAAGATGGGCATGGAAACGCTTCTTCTTTTCTTTCGAGAGCTTATCGAATGCGAGACGAAGCCCACACAGCGTCCCGAGCACATGGCGGCCTGTAAAGATATGTCAGCACTTCGTACTGCCCGCGTGGACACCAACGCACCGTCTCCGACACCTCCGAAGAAGAAATCAACATCCGAGAGTCGCTGGGGGAACAGTTTGTTGATCTCCAGTGGGTACGGATAGTCGTTACCCCATCCTGCAGTAAGGTCGATGATATCGTCTGTCCCTATCTGTTATGCGCGTGGTCAGTCGTCGTAGATGCCTCTCGAAAGTTCGCGTACCAGAAAATACTCGCGGGTTTTATCCCTGAGAGACGGATGAGGGCTGGTCTCGCAAACACCGGGTACAAGGAGACAGAATGAGCACTCACAGTGGCTTGACGAACATCGGCAACTTCGACAACCCCTGAAGACATGCTCCGCGTTTTGTCGAGTAATCCTCCATCTCGAGCTTCACGCACTCCCACTCCTCCCAGACGCGAGTGAATTCCTCTTGGCTTACAACGTTCACGCTTGCTAATGGTTTCCCTGCGGCCTCCTCTTGGAGCGACATGATATCTTCCTTTCGCGACGAGAGGAATTCGGTCGTTACCGATCTAGCCCTGGTGCCATAGCAGAGCGACTTGGCCAGGCGCGAAGCGAGCCTCACAATGAGATCGGGTTTTGCGTCCGGCTTGTCTTGGAGCAGATTCCAGGCTCGCAGGACGGCGGTTGCGCACGCGGAGTAATCGCCAACTTCGTACAAGGCCGCGCTCTGATTCGACGGGTAAACCGGATCGCTTGGGTCTGCCTTCTCAGCCTAGGAGACAAAGATGGCATTAGACGTTAACTCTCTGGCAAAATGAGCGGCAACAGCATCGCTTCGTCTTCCTCGCACTCACGGGCTTCCTAGGCTAGCGCTGCTGCCTGGATACCTACCTGCCCATACAATTTGATGGCTCTTTCGACGAAAGGTATTCGGATTGCATTAGCAACGATATAATAGTTGTAGACAAGGATGACTTACTCTACCATTTTTCCTGTCTTGAAATGCTCGTTCCCCTTCTGTTTGAGCACCGCCGCCGCGTCGACTCCAGCCGCATTGGATGGAAATTTGCGCGTCATTGCGCGTAGTTCAAGTGTGCGGTCGTAGTGGAAGATGTGTGGGCTCAGGAGCGCAGTGGAAGATGGTGGATTGGGATCAAGCTATGTCCTGAACGCATATAATCTTCGGCAGTCCACTGATCGCATAAGCGCCGGATAGGCATTGCCGAGTGAGTGGTCCCTTTCTCGTTTGCTCATCTCTCCTCTCGAACTTGCTCTGATGGGGTATTGGGCTGTTTTATTCTTCCTTCAACTTTTAGGCATCGAAGTGGAATCCATCTGATTGCTCATTCCCTGCTCATCCCTTGCGCCAAACTTCAGTCTCTGTGGTATTCCGCCCCGTTTCCATTCGTCGCCCATAACCAAGGCTAGCAAACATATGCCCGAACGTGAACGACACGGCTCCGCAGCCTCCACTTACTCGTCAGCTTTAGTGTTCTCCGAGTAGTGCGCATGGATCAGGGTGAATTTTGCCCAATAATAGAGTGGTTTACATCATCCAACGAGGTGCGCATCCATTTTTTTGTTTCGTCCATGGCGGTACAAGCTTTGGCAACTTTTGAGGCAGATATATTCGTATATCGTGATGGGATCACCACACAAGGTGGAGCGAATGCCGGCCATTGGTTGATGTATTGCATAGGTACGTTCATTTGGTCGCATCTTTAAAGCCCTCTTAAGAAGGATTCACTGTCACTCACGTATGCGCATACACCCACGCGCTCACGAAACACTAACGCTATCCTCTCCAGGCCGTTATTCGAGGACCGCACCTGCATTTCCGGCCTCACGTCTGCCAAACCTCCACGGCGTGGACGCATCCAGCTCTCCTCCAGGTCCAGGTCCATACTTCCGTCTCCACTGACTCCGAGCTTCGAGAGCGCGTGCGAGACTGCCGCTCGCACCGGCCCCTCCGATAACACGCATTTCCCCCGGTCCAATCTCTAGCTTCCTTTGCTCGAAGACGAGCTTTCCCCTGACAGGCTCCGACTCCCGGGTGGAGGACTTCGGTCGGAGCTCGACGTGAATGGCATAATGGTCCTTCGTTGCCAGGGTCAGCTCGCTGCTCATCAAGAACTCTCCAGTCCCAGGAAGGTCCACTGCGATATGGCTTCCCCCGAACCCCAAGCTTCTCGCCCACGGCAGCGAAGAGTGCATGATGGAAGTGCCACGAGGATGGCCTGAGACGGACACCCTGTTGCGGACGGTCAGCCTCTGGTCGTCGGGGCGGGGCCCGTCGCTCAGAGTGTGCTGGAACTCGACGGCGATGGTGTGTGCGGCATGGGTCAGCACGAGCGAATGGATGTTTGGGTGGCTGGGATCCGGTACCAGAAGCTCGACATCGTACCCCTTGGCTCGGAGCTCGTCGCGCGTGTTCTTCAGCAGCACCATCTTGATCGTATCGTGCGGCGTCCAGCGCATCACCTCGAACACTCCGTCGTACTCCTCTGCGTGGGGTATGTAGACCGTTCCCACTCGGATCTCAGGCTTAGAAAGGTTCTTGAGACTGGCAGGCGACAGAGGGAGGAGGTCGAATCTTCGGGTGGGATCGAAAAGGGTTGTCGGGAGCACTATTTCGAACGGTCGGCTGGGCTCGAAGGGCGTCATCGGGAAACTGATTTCGACGAATCCGCAGTACGGGAATTCGATGGTGCTGCTACTGGAGCACTGGGTATAGCAGACGCGCCCGAGGAGATGTCCCGGGTAGTCTTGGTGCTCGCATCCGAGGACGGCTAGGTACCACTGCGACAGCGGGATGAAGTTCAGGAAGTGCTTCTTGAGGTCCGTGACGTATCCTGCAGGGAAATACGCGGAGAACGGAATCATGGCGAACTGAGTGCGTATCCCGTGCGGGGTGAAATAGTACTCTGCGGCGGGAAGGTCGTGCTCAAGTCGACGAACCACTTCGTCGCGGGAAACCGGTTCAATGCGGCCACAGCTGCGGAAAAGATCTGGGGATGATGCGAGGAGGGAGGAGCGGTCAAGGCTCGGAATATCATGAGAATACGATACTTGCTGGAATGTGGCGCTGTCGAGCTCCAAGCCGTGATGCTCGGTTGGCGAGTCAAGCGAGAATGAAGTCCACGCAAAGATCGTCTGGTCTGGGATGCGTCGCAGGATCTCCTCCTGCAGCCGTCGGAAGGCACCATGGCCCTCTCCGTACAGAGTGGGCATGTTGATGTCGAAGATTCCGAGAAGCGAGTAGGCCCGGTCCTCCACCCTCGTCGTCTCCCGCGTCGCTGCCCATGAGAGGCGTTGGGCGACGCTGAACTCTTTGAGAGGTTCAATACGCAGTAACGCATCGTGGCTGATGCCGGTTATCCCAGTGACGAGAGACGCGAGAGACGACTTGGATCCGATGAGAGTCCAACTCATGGAGAGAAACACGACTTGCAGGGGCGCAATGAGCTCCTGGAGCGTCCACCCACGGGTGAACCACCGGCTCCGTCGGAATTCTGAGTCCTTCGCTTCGTGGTCTGCACCATCCGGAACATCTGCGAGGAAGGCGAAACACATGGTCGCACGGCTGTACCAGTGGTACATCGAGTTGATGGCCTCAGACAGCTCGGAGCTACTCGTCTTGTCGATGCAACAAGAGTCAATCCAGATGTAGTGATATCCGTTCTCGCGCGCAACCTTGCACGCCTCCCTGATCTTGGGAGAGAGCTCGTGGTCTTCCCAGATACGACTGAGGGGCGTCTCGCAGTTGCCCTTGGGCGAGCTATCCGATAGGGACGAGGCATTGGGGGGAGATGCGGCGGGGGCGGAGGGCGGTGAGCCCCGTATGGCTGAGGGCTTGGTTTTCAACGTGTTCTGAGGGGAGAGGAGAGAGATAAAGATGAGGAGAAGGGTGAGGAGTAGGAATGTCTGGGAAGGGGTGAGCGGTGCTACATCCTCGTGAGAATTGGTCGACGAGGGCGGCTTGCCCTGGGGCTGACGAGAGCTATTCGAAGATTGTCGTTTCAGTCCGGCAGCATATCGTTTCTGGATGCTCCTCAGATCCTCGTATGTTTGCTCGCCTTCGCGGTCCCAGGTATGCGATAAGATGGCATACTTCGTATCTGGATGTCTCGGGTCTTTCTCTACGAACTGTCCAGTCCAGACGTCAAGAAGGCGCATGGTGAGGCCCCAGCCTGCCAGAAGAGATATGCAATCAGTCCGGCGCCGCGGATGAGATCATCTGCAGCAACACGGAAACGGGATGCTGATGATCATGAACATGTATGCAGTACGTACAAGGGATTGTCACCCACGTACAAGTTGAATGAAGTGAGTTGAGTTCTCTGAGTCCTCACAGAACTGTCACCGACGCAAGGAGAGGGAGAGGGTATCGAAGCCCGTCCTTTTTAAGAGAAGGTCACTAGGTCGGATCGAAATAACATGATGGGAGGTCGTGCTCACCTCGAGATTGGGGCAAAGGTCCTTTCACTAAGCGAAGATGGCCGCGAAGTCAGACTCATTGCCCTTGATATCATATTCGGCAGGTGGCGGTGCGGGTCACCGGTCGCGGCATACATGCGGCCAGTCCCAGTGGCGGTGGGTTCCGCACTTGACTTCTACCTTCCACCGATGACATCGGAGCGCAAGCAGTTCGCTAAGAAGGTATGTTTCTGACCCGGCCTCCTGTCTGCTGTCATGCCTGATCTGCATCTATCTGCATGCGCGCCGCAAATGCAGCGCTTTTTGATCCTATGACCAGGAAGATGGCCGCTCGGTTGCATGAGTAACACTTCTTCTCAACGATCCGTATGTTGGTCACCTTCCAAGCACCATGACGCACCGACTTACCAGAGAACTTGAATCGCTTTCCTCCTAATGAACGCTCATCAAAGTAAATATTACATCATATGGCAGAAAGCGCCATCAACGCCTTGAGAACAGCACCTTCACCCAGAAGGCTCGGGAGCGGCCATCTCATCAGCATTCTCGCAGAGAACCTCCCAATGAGGCGACACACCACCTTCATCCAGGCCTAAACCCGGGAACTGACCAGGCAGCTCCTGAGGCACCGCGCCCTCCAGCTGCCCAGTCCTGCCTCGAGTTCGCCGTCGGTTCTGGGGCTGTCCATCGTCGGGTGTCCCTCGAGCGCCGCCGTCCTCCGAGTCGTCCCCGGTGCGCCCGCGAACGTCATCGGCAGCCACGCCGGGACCTCCTTCAACATCTCCCATCCCATCCTGCACGCCTCTAGCAGAGACAATGCTGGGGCCAGTCCTCCCTCAGGAGATGCGGCATGAGTCTGAGTCGCAAGGGAGTGTACAGAAACTGCGACCTGCAACGAGTAGTGGTCCTTCGTGAGACGAAGTCGAAGTTGAGATGCATCATCATCACCCTGTCCCGCGCTATCCGTAGCACGACCGACTCGTCTCCACCTCGACAGCTAAGGCTCCGAGACCACGGGACATAATCTGTCCAGACCAGAGTGGTGGGTCCGTCGACCTGGCACAGATCGCGCGAGGCATCGTCAAGCAGACGTCCGGACAGCCTGATGCGGCCCTCGACGGCCAACGTCTGCTGGTCTGGGCCTTCCAAGCCGAGGACACAATGACATTCGAGAGTGACGCAGTGCGCGCGATTGGAGAACACAAACGACTAGGATCCCTTACGGACGGCATCAAGCCCGGTTTCGTCGGCTGTGTACCCCTCGGCCTGAAGAGCATGGTAGGCGTGCGGAGACAGCGTTAGGACGATCACTTTGTGTCGTCGTCGACGGACGACCGCGAACTCAAACTCGCCATTCGCCTTGCCGGGGTAGTGGCCCATGTACACAGTTTTGAGGAAGAAGTAGTTTATGAGGGTCGCCGGTACGAAAGGGAAGACGTCCGCGACGAAGCTCGGCCCCGTCTCTTTCTTGGAAGAGACGGACACGGAGCCGCATTCTACGAAGTCGACGTCGGACCCGGGTTCAGCATGTAGCAGACCGGGCCGAGAAGATACCAGGGGAGGTCTTCGTGCTCGCATCCCAGGATGACCAGATACCATCGGGAGAGGGGGGATCGTGCTGGGGGAGCGCAGGTTGGCGCCTGGAGGCAGATAGTTGGAGAGTCGAATTACGGGGAGCTGTGTGCGGATACCGTGCGGCGTGAAGTTGTAATCGTAGGCCGTGACGGTTTGAGGATCTGAGGCAGAGTTTGCACGGCGACGAGTCAGTCTTCGGACGACTTCGTAGTGGAAAAGTGCTGTGATTTTGCCGCAATGAACAAACGCATCGAGAGACGGGGCGAGGAGGGACTCAAAGGACTGTGGTGTGTCGGTTTCTGGGTTATTGGGTAAGTGGTTGGAGCATACATACTCCCCCCATCGTGCGGTAGTTGCGAGTCGACGGAGGGAGTCGAAGAATGAATGCGTCCATGCGAAGAGGCTTTGGTCCGGGATGCGTCGCATGATCTCCTCTTGTAGTCTTCGGAACGTGCGGTCTCCCTCGCCGTAGAGAGTGGGCATATTGATATCGGAAATGCCAAGAAGCGAGTAAGCCCTATCCTCTGCCCGTGTCGTCTGCCGTCTCGATGCCCATGAAAACCGGTTTGCCACGCTGAACGTGGAGGGAGGATGCAAGCCCAACAGGGCGTCATAGTCGATGTCGGCAATCTCGATGACGATGTCTGCAAGTGTACTCTTCGACCCAACGATCTTCCAGTCCTTGGACAGGAATGCCACATGCAGGGGCGCAATGAGCTCTTGGAGCGTCCATCCACGGGTAAGATCCAATGTAGAATATCATGAAGACTCACGAGACTGGCACTCTGCACACACAGAGGCATGTCCATATTGTTATTCCTACAGGCCACAAGGCCGTTCACGGTGTACGGGCAGACCTCCGACGTGACGGTAGTGCGGGATGGTTGAGATTGGAAGTTGAACGGTGATTGCATTCTAGATTCGTGGGGTAAGTCGATTCACCCGTGATGCATGTGATGGCCAACCTTGCGTAAGGCTATACGTGAGATGTCATACTGCCGCTATGAAACAACTTAAGAACGCTCTCCCTGAGGAGGTCGTCACTGTGGGCTATTAGCTCTGGAACGAGTCATGCGGCGTTGTGAGGGGACTTACCAAAACCCACGATATTCGGAGCATCCGTCTTCCATCATGTTGCACAAGTAGAAATGAGCACTGGGACAGACATTCTGAATCCCAGGACGATGGTCATGATTGGTGACGAGTTCGGAGTGGCTGCCCATGTGTACAGTACCGTCGGACGGCTCCCGGCCCGGAGGTCCCTGCTGCGAACTGCGGCAATCTCGTCTACGACTTGAGTGTTGTCAGTGTCGACTGACTTGTCCACGACTGTCTCCTTTTCTCCACTGTGCTCGCTCGTACTCACTTTCTTGCATCATCCCATAACATATTCAAGACACCCAAACCGCTATACGTCGGTCATTTTCTCAGCACCTTTACCCAGCCACCATTGATCGTCCTTTACAGACCCCAGCCGCGCCCGTTAGCTCTCTGACTTTCTTGTATCAATGTCTCCAGATCCCATAGATGTGAATGTGAAGAACATCATCATCATCGGTGGAGGCATCATTGGCTGCACGGCCGCCTTCTACCTTGCAAGCCATCCTCGTTATGCGTCCTCGCCCATCAACATCACCCTCATAGAGGCCTCGAAATCCGGGGTCGCGCAGGGTGCGTCCGGCAAGGCTGGGGGACTCGTCGCCAAATGGGCGTACCCCAAGGAGATCGTCAACGTCGCATTCCCCGAGCACGTCCGCCTCGCGAAGGAGCACAACGGGGAGCAGCGGTGGGGATGGCGGATGGTCAACTGCGGGAGCTGGGAGGGGCGCGGCGAGTCGGTCCAGGACCCAGGTACGAGCCGCGAAGTTGGCACAGTCGGCAAGCGGAAGAGCTTGGAGAAGACATTAGGGCTGGAATCGACGGACAATTCCCCGACGGACGCGAGCTCGGCATCTGGCCATCCCGGCGACCTGCACTGGATCAAACCCTCCCTCACCGACTCCTACTCCCCCATGGCTCCCTTCGGCGCGACCGCGCAGGTACACCCGTACCTCTTCACGACCAGCATGCTGGATCTCGCAAAAGAGAAGGGTGTCAGGTTCATCTCCGGGAAGGTCACCGCGATCAACATCGACAACTCGACGGTCTCCAGCCCGCACGTAGCTGGGGTCACGTACGCACCCTCCGACGCTTCCAGCGGACCGCAAACGCTCCCCGCGACACACGTCATCCTCGCCGCCGGCGCATGGTCGCCCACCCTCGTCCCTTCCCTCCCCATTGCCGGCACACGCGCGCACAGTATCACGATCGTCCCGGAGGAGGGTACGACGATCTCCCCGTACGTCCTCTTCACCGAGATCTCCCTCCCACCCGACCTCGCCTCCGCGTCAAGCACCGCGAGCCCCGAAATCTACGCACGCCCGACGAACGAGGTCTATTGCTGCGGCCCAGGCGACGACTCGCCGGTGCCTGACACGGTCGACGAGGTCGAGGTCGACGCGCGTGCGTGCGAGAGCATCCGCGAGCACGTCGCGAGCATATCTGCGGAACTGCGGGAGGGGACGGTCGACAGACGACAGGCGTGCTTCCTCCCAGTCGTGAGCTCTGGAGGAGGTCCGATCGTGGGTGCGGCGGATTTGGTGGCGAAGGGCTTGGTTGTCGCGACGGGGCATACATGTTGGGTACGTACGTCCTTTTGGCGTTTGGGTTGGCATAGGACGCTGGGCGTGCTCGGTAGCGTAGTGTCTTCCGCAGGATAGACTGCTGACTGTGGCTGTTTTCCTCCGGTAGGGAATCTGCAACGCGCCGGGGACGGCGAAGGCGATTGCTGAGCTTGTGATGGACGGCAAGATTAGGTGCGCGAACCTCGACAAGCTCAAGCCGTCGCGCTTCCTGTGAACCCGAGGAGCGCACCATTGGTTTCGGATTGGCGGAACGGTGGCCTAGTGCGCATACAAGCGAAGACGACCGGTTGCAGATCACTAGAGGTCATACAGGAGAGCAAGCGCTCCCTGCGGTCTCCCATTCGTACAACGTGCGCACCCTTGCGACCCACCGTCCGCTCGGGCCTCATTCATCGCTTTCATGTACAAGTCGACATTCACTCCATTGTGAAGCGGCCGCGCGCTCCCTCCGCCACCGTAGCAATCGACCGCCGAAATGCCGACATGTGCGAGGAGGTACGCCGTATTCACCAGCCAACGCTGTCGCACACGCGGCGATGCCGCTCATCTGGCGTCGTATACAGGTATGTGTCTTGATAGTTTTCGTCATCTAGAATGGTGTGGGTGGCAACGCTAACGCGTAGCTGTTCTCCCGAATATCCCATGGACAAAAAGTTGCTCTCTTCAGATTTCAAGGAAGATATCGTGGGTATTGCGACGTTTATGCAGCTGTTTCCGCATCGCCTCAATGCCGGTCGCGCGTGGATGGCCGGAGGCTCACGTGTTCTGCGTTTGATATCACCTAGACCCACCTCGCAACCGGTCGAGACAATGCGAGGAGCAGCTCCGCCGATGACTCTGACTCTTGGGACGATCGCGAGATGGTAGGACACTGTCTTGTTGCCGTACAGCTTTTCGTGCTATGATGATGGATTTATCGTCCGCGGATTGAGAGCAATGGAGAACGTCGATTGGCAACCACTTGTCCAGGTCAGTAGCTGTAGAACGTTTAGCCACAGGGGACGCCCATATCCGGAACGAAGATCCCTGAACCGAACCGCGCCCTTCTAGTACTTACGTACATGGCACTCCGTGAGCCTCGTGGGTGAGCAGGGTAAATCTTCCCTCCCACCTCGATCAGTCCCGCGTACGCTACTACTCTTCCGGCCTCCCTCATACACACTACTCGGTACTCCCTGTCCAGCGGTATGTACTACGATTAATACATGTCGCTTGCTCGGTATTGATGGTGGATTGTTAACCAGGGCCCGAGACCATTCGCAAATACAATGCGCGTCCTCGACACTGAGACCTGTCAGTTCGTTGAGGCGGACCCGGAGGAGCCGGGGTTCGGCACCGAGGCGTATGCCATCCTATCACACACCTGGGACCACAAGGGCGAGCAGACATACGAGCAGTTGAAGAAGATCCAGCGGCGTTACATTTCTCCTTCTCAAACTCCACAGGTTCAGCCCCATGTGTCAGAACGCGAAGCTTCTTCGTCTCCCAACCAGGACATAGATGAGCCATCTCCCATGCCCCACGGCTCACAGCTCCCGAGGGATTCTGCATCCCCGAACGCACACCCTCCGACAGGGCCCGGACAACTCACCCAGTCCGAAGTAGAAGCTTTGCGCGCGTTCATGGCGGCGTATGGCCTCACAATTCCTCCTCCTGGCCCTGCTCCTCCCTCGAAGTCCATCTGGGACGACCCCGAGCTGTCTCCCAAGATCCGAGAGGCATGCCGCGTCGCCCGCGAGCACGGATACCGGTACATCTGGATCGACTCGTGTTGCATCGACAAATCGAGCAGCTCCGAGCTGTCCGAGGCCATCAACTCTATGTACAAGTGGTACAGCCTCGCAGACGTGTGCTACGCATATCTGGCCAACGTTCCTCCTGGAGAGGACCACCATGCCGGGGGCTCCGCCTTCCGCAAGAGCCGGTGGTTCGGCCGCGGATGGACGCTCCAGGAGCTCATCGCGCCGCTCTGCGTGGAATTTCTCTCGCACGACTGGGCCCCCATCGGCTCGAAGCACGCTCTCGCTGGCCTCGTCGAGAGCGTCACCAAGATCGACGAGAGGGCGCTGTTGCATCTGCAGCCACTGGAGGAGTTCAGCGTCGCCCAACGGCTGTCGTGGGCGGCCGCGCGCGAGACGACGAGGGTGGAAGACCGGGCGTACTCGCTGCTTGGTATCTTCGACATTCACATGCCGACGCTTTACGGCGAGGGCGGCCGTGCGTTCCAGCGGCTGCAGGAGCAGATTATGCAGCGCATCCCGGACCAGAGCCTTTTTGCGTGGGAGAATATCTTCCTGTCCCCCCGGCCAGATCGTGATGATGCAGAAACGTCCATATCTCTTCATTGTGAAGCAGTCCCGTATACTGACAACCGTCAGAACCTTTTTGCCATGTCCCCTTCCCACTTCCGCGACGGTAACAGCATCAGTTGTACTCTCCGGATCCACCGTGATGCTGTCCATATTCCGGCTTCTAATCCCCCGGAGATAGAGTACACTTCCACTCCATACGGCATTCGCACACAGTTGCAAATGATCCCCCTTACCCAGGACCTGCTTCGACGCGCGGTACCACACTGCGATGACATTGAACTCGAACTCGACTCACAGCACCAATACCGGTGGCACCTAGCCATCCTGGGTTGCGAACACGTAGATTATCCGGGACATTTGCTAGGCCGAGTCTGCTACATACTCGAGTCCAGCGCCAAAGCGTTCGTATACCCTGGATACCTCCTCGACCGGGACGCTCTCATCTGGCCCGACCTCGTCCCCTTATCGCCAGAAACCGTCGAGCACTGTCGCCCGCATACCGAAACGAAGACCGTGTACATCCCCCATCCCGACCGCACCACTCGGCCGGCATCAACGTCCTGGAGCCCGCAACGTCAGCCATACGCGGAGATCAAGCTGATACTGTTGGGAGACATCGAGGACGCCCTGCGCTCCCGAGGATACTCGGTGGACCTGCGCGCGCCAGATCCGGACCACCCGAACACGCACCGGCTCACTCTGTCCAACGACGAGCTCGAGCACACCATCACTGTCGAGTTCGAGTACACTCTCAAGTACGGTGGCAGGCGGTTTACCATCGACGCTGAGGTCAAGATATCCCGTGAAGCTCGACTCGACTCTGCTTTGGGGCCCGCCGACGATCAGATGGTTCGTCATGCTGTGTCCTGGCCGGACCAGACGTGGCCGTGGCAGATGGAACTGCCCCATCACGAAGTCAGGTTGGACACAGCGTGGGCCGGGACGCTCACCGTGGACCTCGGTCTAGGATTCGCGAGCGGTGGATTTTATTTCCTGCGCATTGACGTTCTCAGCGAGGCGCTGTCTGCGTCCACCGAAACAGCTGCCCAACCGGCGGACGACCGAGAGAGAGAGAGGGCACTGAAGAGAGCCGTCCACTTTGGGAGAAGTGATATCCAGGACGCTGGTCAGAATCCTGATGTCGGACGTAACATACGTTGTGTAGAGGAGGCCCGAGATGTGATGGCTGCCGAACGATAGTATTTTTGGGTATGGGATATCGTACAGAGATACAACAGCTCTCTCCACGTGTCATGTCCGTGTCCAACGTCCTGTGAAGACGAGGTCCCAGCGAACGGGCGACTGAAGGGGGGTTCGAGGTTATGAGTACGTGGAAGACGGTCCGACTCTGAGTCCGATCGCTGCAGAACTGGTCCTCGTGGCATACTATTGCAGGGGGTCGTGTTGAGATGATACCAGAGTCGAGGCAGGGCGGTCTACCAGTTATTTAATCCAATTTGGGGGAAGCTAGATTTGGGAAAGCAGGACAGTCTGAGGACTACACAAGTGGAGCTCGTGGGATGCTAGGCGACGGTCCGGGTCACCCGCACGAGACGGGACCGGGACCCTTGAGACCGCTGCGACCGAAGCAGTCGGCGGCGACTCGGGTCTCTCTCGCGCACTCTCACCTCCACCAGCTCGTCTCCTTCCACCTGGGCCTAGCTCTCAAACCTTTTCCCCCAGGCTTTGAACTGCGGTTGTATTCCAAACCGAAACCCACCCCGACTACTTGAACGCACTCTCCGGTGCCACGTCTTCTACAGCAAGACGGTTGAAAGGGTGACATGCGCCGACAGCTGACTCGACCAGTCATAGGAATAAGGCGACTGAAAATAAGAGTGGACAGGTGAAATATCCAGGAGCGTTTTCGGAGAACTTCTCAGACATATCTTCACCTAGAACGCAGCAGGTACAGCGGAACGGGGGCTGAGGCGGGGGCAGGTAGACTCGAGGAGATGTTGGCATGGCCATGCGAATTCTGGACGCAAAAAATCGAGGTGCGTATCGGATATCCATTCTTGAGTTTAAAAGTTTCCATCCATGGCTCGGTTTGCCTCCGGTCTCCCTACACACCACCCTGCTCTTCTGTGTCGTGGTGCAGTCTCGACACTGGCAGACACTCCATACCGACGGTTCCAAGTTGCGATAGGACGCGTCCTCGCGATGCCGTTCTGACCTTACCCCTTTCTCCTTATCAACAAACCGAACCTCAGGAGGGCGTCAGTACATTTTCGACATGAACCTACTCGTCGCCCACTACCAGATCTTCGTAAACGCGCGCTCATATGTTCGTCAATCATGTCTCTATCCGATGACCTACCGTTCACCCGAACCTCATTCGGAACCTCACCATCCTCGATTTCGATGTTTGCTCCGTAACGACGTACTGCTTTACTCCCTCCGCGGTGGAAAGTGTCTATTGAAGTGTCGAGACGTCCTAGCTGGTCAACGATGTTGCGCTCACAGGCGAAAGTAACCCCCACGTCGACAGAGAGCGTCATTCGGCCCTGAACACAGTAGCACGACTCTTCCTATCAACTCCCTCGCGCGTACCCCAAACATAACTGGCTCTTGTCATCTGTTCATTTCCGCTGCTCTCCTGGGAGTGTGGGCGTGAGGCAGTACCTGACGGTTGTGGGGGCTTCGGGCCGTTCAGAGGGCAAGGAGGTGGGGAACCCGAAGTCCTTCAACACTTGATTCGGAAGAGAGAGCGCGAACCCTCTCATGAGGCCCATGGTGACGAGGAGCTGCAGTCAGGACTACTTCGACGCGCTGTCTCGAGGGGAAAGCTAACATTGAGAGGTCGCGACGGACTTGCAACCAAGTTTCGATGTGTCGATGTGCTCCGCGATGTACACGAGACACAGAAGGATTATCCTTGAATGTGGCCGTTATTCGTTTGTCCGAATGCAGCCGACTGGACCATGCCAATCTATGCAAATTGAAATTCGAATACGTCCGCACATCTAGTATACGGGTCGTATATCAAGCGGCGATCCTATCCACAAATACGCGTAACTCTGGATCGTACTACCGTTGCCACTGCATGCCATCTGAGGATACATGGGAACTCGAAGTAGAAATTCGACGTATTGTGCGTAACGTTGCAGGGAAGATCTAGAGCGTCTCGCCTAGGCAAGCGGTACGAATACGTTCATGACTGCTCCAGACCGTTCCTCGCGCTCCGCACTTCCTCTCCGATTTCGATTTTTGAATCTCTCCCTCTGGCTTCGATGGTTCTCTTCAACGATATCCGAGTGAAGATTCCTGCCAGGACTGGGAGTCCTACCAAGGTATCCTTCAACTTCCTCCAGGCCGAGGGCTGAAGTTGCGAGGCACGGGGACAACAGGTAGCCGTCGAGTGCATCGACTCGGAAACGGTGATCTCTAAGGAGTAGTGATCCTTCGCCACGAAAGTCAGACCAAGTTGCAGCCTTATTGACGTGGACCGCGCTACGTGTATAGCCACTGTTTCTTCAGGCCCAAGGCTCGAGGACCATGGGATGCAACCAGTCCAGGACGGAGTGGTGGGACCATCCACCTGGTGGGCCAAGCGAGAAGCGTCATCGAGAAGGGATCCAGACATTTTCACGTGTGCTTCGAGGGTTAACTTCTGTTCTTCTGAACCTCCCTCGAGTGTATGATGGCAGTCGATAGTGATGGTATGTGCGCAATTGGAAAAGGTAAATGAATGTCCAGTTGGGTGGCCCTGGGCAGCCAGTGGGCCGCGCATGTGTGCCTTGTACCCTCTCGCGTCTAGATTTTCCAAGGTTTTCGAGGACAGCGTCAAAGTTATTGTTTCGTGGGGCTGCCGGCGGGCGACCTCGAGCTTCAATGCTTCATCGGCTCTGTCAGGGAAGTCCAGATACACTGACCGCACCACCAGTGCCTTGGGGCCAGACAATCTGAATACGTCCTGAATGTTTAACTGAGAGAGAGGCAGGATATCAGTAACAAAACGTGAGCCCGGGGCCCGTTTTGAACAGATCGACAGTGATCCGCAACGCAGAACTGGTACAGCCGTACTCCCTGAGACAAAGCAGAGCCTCCCTAGGAGTCGTGTGGGGAAATCGTGGTGTTCGCATCCAAGGACGACTAGATACCACCTGTGTAAGTCTTCTCGTGGCGAAGGGGAGTCTTGGGGAGATAAATAATGACAGATTGGTATCATGAGGACCTGGACCTGGATACCGTGTGGCGAAAAGAAGTAATCATGGGTTGTAACGGTGTGTGGTATGACTGGTACGCGGGCCTGCATTTCACAATAATAATGGCCCGCCGCCAGTGAAGACATAGAAGTTAGGGGCTGGAGTTTCATTCGACGAAGGACTTCGGCATGATCGACCGCTGTGATGCTTCCAGAATGTGCAAACGCTTCCGGAGAGGAGGCAAGCAGGGATGGTCTCCTAGCGATTGGATCTTCCGGAGAGAAATTTGATATTGCGTACTGGTTTCTCTGCGCGGTTGGGTTGAGCCCGACAAAATGCCTCATTGCGACAGGGTCGAATGGCAACAATGTCCATGCGAACAGGCTCTGGTCCGGGATGCGGCGCAGGATCTCCTCCTGAAGTCTTTGGAAGGCGCGGCTACCCTCCCCATAGAGAGTGGGCATATAGAGGTCGAAAAGTCCGAGAAGCGAGTATGCCCGGTCTTCTAGCCTGGTCGTTTGGCGTCTCGCTGCCCACGAGAACCGTTGGGCGACACTGAACTTCTCGAGCGCCTTCGCATGTAAGAGCGCATGCCGATCGATATTCGTGACATCTGCGACGACATTAGCGAGAGTGCTCTTCGACCCAATGGCCGTCCAGTCCTGGGAGAAGAACACAACGTGTACAGGTGCGATGAGCTCCTGGAGGGTCCACCCACGCGTGAACCATCGGCTCCGTCGGAAATGGGAGTTCTTGAGGCGAGGGTCTTCTTCGGCTGGTACATCCACGAGAAAAGCATAGCACACCTCAGCACCGGAGTACCAGAGATACATCGAGTTGATGGCTTCCGAGAGCTCGGAGCTGCTCGATTTGTCGATGCAGCAGGAGTCAATCCAGAGGTACAGAAAACCTCTTTCCCGGGCGACCTTGCACGCCTCCCGGACTTTCGGGGACAGCGCAGGATCGTTCCAGAAGGGACTCAGTTCTGGGGGTGCATCGTGCGGTCAATACTTGAAATACGTGAGGAGGGTGAGACAGACCTGGAAATGCAAAGGTTATTGAGACTGAGTCCGGCGAATGCTGAGACTCGGAGCGAGATGCAGACGATGATGACACCGGGATGTCTGAACGGATGGACGAGGGCCCGTCTTGCGCACTGGGGGATTTCGAGGTTGAAATATTACAATTATTTGCGCGTGGGATAGAGGAGGCTATGGACGATTCATTCTGGTGATGTTCAACGAGAGTTGGCAGATCTTCAGAGGAATCCGAGTCGTGCTGGTGAACATTCTTCGGAGGTCGAGAATAGAAAGCGGCGTGCTGTTGCTGGATCCTCTTCAATTCTTCATACGTCTGCTCGCCTTTGCTGTCCCAGGTGTGAGATAAGATGGCGTACTTTGTGTTCGGGTCCCTCAGGTCTTTCTCGATGAACTGTCCAGTCCAGGCATTCAGCAGTCGCATAACGCCCTCACAACCTTTCGGCCCAGCAGCTAATATATTCCTAGAGAGAGGCAGTTTAGGCAATTAAATGAGAAAATGAAATCAAACATACGACTTTGACCCGACAGTGGCCGTCACAGTGACTTGTAGTAGGAAAAGGCGACGTGGCTTTGAGGACGTGAGAGTTGAAAACAGGATGCGGTGTAGGCCTCAGAACATCGCACCGAAGGCCTTTATACTGGATCGCTCTTTATAACGCTCGAGTGAGCATGTCTACGAGCGGTAGTAAGAGGCACAAACACAGACGTATAGGCAACAGGGTAGGTCAAATTGTATCACCATCTGTTTCCATCTGTCTATATAGACAGCAACCAACTGCACATACCAGTGCAATTCGTCTTTCCTGACAGCCACTGATGCTGTTGCAGTCGGAATGAAGCCCAACAAATCTATCTCCTTCTCCACAATCATGATAGAGCTATGCACCTATCCCAGCCCCGGTGGCGTACTCTGGCCTTTAAACTGGTGCTAGTATTTTGATGGTTCAGTTGAACGAGGAAGACGTTCTCGATTAATACTACAGGGTGCCATATTGAATCCAAAAACACACTTACAAAAGTAGAAGACACGCCCTTCATGGATCGTAGAAGGAAACTGACCGCGTACTGGGGTGGTCAGCGAGAAAGAGAGAGGATGCTGCCAGGTACAGCAGGCGCCCGGATACTAACCCGGAATCAATCGCCAATGGCTTCCGTACCTATGATGTATGTATATTCATTGCCCCTTTCTCGGCGATAAACCTGACCATAAGGGCCTTGACACCACGATGTCCAATTGAATGTTCTTTGCGGCCTCTCCGTGATTGTTATGAATGACCGGTAGTGCCTTGCGGCCTCTATCTTGGATAAAACCTGGCCACAAATTCGCAGCCTCTGGGCGGCACGGCTAATACAGATATTATGTTATCCACTCATTCCCCATATACGCTCACTCACTCGCTCAAGTACATCTCATTTCTGTACTGAACATTCACAGACATAAAAACAACTTAGGGATATCCGAATCCGCTGGGGGAATATTACGAAGTCGAATGTTTACATACACAATAATGTAGTCGTCGACGAGCAACGACTATCGTCGTGTGCTCGACTGGAGTTCCCTAGGCCGTGGCCACTCAAAGTTGAACTGCCTGGGTACCCCGTCCACGAAGCGAGCTCTCCAAGGGCAACGATACCGGTGCGAGGCGCTGCGCCGTGTGACGTTTCTCGAAAGTCTCGCCCAAGGGGACCACGCGCGCACCACTCCCCCGTTTCGCCAGAAAGTCGACCGGATAATCCACCTCGACGACAGGTAGCCGCGGTGCAGAGATACCAGTCGGCACGGCCTTCGCAAGAGGAGGGATGCGAGAGGATGGCTGCGCCCTCGGCGGTTTTGTCGTGCCACCATCCGAGTCGCGCGTCTTGGTCTGACTCCTGGTCTCCGACGAACGCGCGGAGATCTCCACGGCAGGACGACGGTCGTGAGCCTGAGATGGGGGGGCGGAGAGCTCCACGAGCGGACTGCGCTTGCGCTGCTGCAGCCCCTGCAACCGCACCGCGTCCGAAGTGACGTTCCACGCGACGCGCACGATGTCGACGAGCGTGCCGTCCGCGGGCGAGAGCGCGAGGACGTTCC
>VJXU01001752.1:0-14288 GCA_008694245.1 Ganoderma sp. BRIUMSc
TGGACGTCCCGCCAGCCGTACACTGACGGATCCACACAGAACGCGCTCACCCGAGCCGCGCGTGCGCCCGACGGACGTGACGTGGTCTTCAGAGTGCTAGCGATCGGCGAAGAAGGGAGGGAGCACGTCGACCTTCTCAAGACGCTCGCGAGGGGCACGTACAGCCTGATAAGCGCAAATCATACGTTGCCCTTGTTGGAACTCATAGAGCTCGAGGACATCACGTTCGGGGTTTTCCCCAAGGTCGCATTTTCGTGTTCAGACTTGTACCACAGCTGGGCGGAATCATCTGTAGGGGACATCCTGGAAATGATCGCACAGTGCCTGGAGGTACGAGTGTCGCTGACTTCACTCGGATCCTCGAGTAGCGACTGTCACTAATCGTGATTGGCCGCCAGGCTCTCGTCTTCTTGCATACCTGCGGGATTGCACACAGAGTAAGCGGCTCAACGCCCTCGGAGGTGACTCATGTTTCTCACATGCTGGACTCCAGGACGCGTTCAAGGACAACTTCGTTATCCAGTGGGTGCCCGAGTCGCTCCGCATCGACTACGACTCGCCTTCCTCCCGCCCTCGCGTGTACATCATCGACTTTGAGCTCGCAATCCGTTTCCCTCTGGACAGCCCGAAGGACACACGCGTGTGCATCGGCCGGCCGTCTGGAGGCTCGCTCCCGGGTCCCAGTGGACGTCCTATGCCGCCCGAAGTCCTCTCAGGCGAGCCTTATGACCCATTCAAGTTGGATGTCTGGCAGCTCGGAAATAGCATCAGCGACTTCAAGGTAGTAGTACCCTCCGTCCGCTCCCTTACTTCCGTGTCGCTGAGCACATACGTGCTGTTTTTGGTTTTGCAGAGCACCATCCCTGATATCGACAAGGTCCTGGTATCGATGGTCGACCCGGACCCGACCACACGGCCCACTGCGTACGAAGCCATGAAGGCGCTCCTCGACGCCGTTGGCGCGATACCGCCTGTAGCCCTGATCATCGAGCCACAGGTGGAACCGCTGGAGTTTGCGAGCTTTTCAAGTTTGAGCGTATCGCCCAACCCTGAACGCCGAGTCTCTTTGAATAATGAATGAAAGCGCGATTCCGGACCTTTATCGCCTCATTGGAGCGAGCCTTCCTGTTGCAGGTATGTACTACTTACTAGTCTAGACTGAGCGACGCACACGGCATGCATACGTGCACATGAGCTCTAATCTGAGCAGCCTGAGTGGGCCAGACCTGGTACTCACGATACGTGACTCATACTCTACCTGTACTCATCGATAAGTATGCATCAACAAGATATTCTGGGTGGCGTGTTTGAAGGCTGGGTAATATGTACTTACGGGGAGAAGGCTAGAAGATGCGCTGCACAACATCTGGGCGTCTGCCTACGCCCAACGAGTTGATGGTGCTCTGCGATTCTCTCACGGTTCTTCAAGTTGGGCCGGCACAGTCAAGGGACTCTAGTATCTACGCCGCGGCGGCCCTCCCTCAGCCCTCAGCCCTCAGCCCTCAGCCCTCAGCCCTCAGCCCTCAGCCCTCAGGCTGGACCGACCTTCTCACTTTCATACCTCGCCCCAAGCCTCCAGATCGTACACTCAGAGATGTCTACCTCTGAATCTGACCTTACGGTCGACTCAGCGAAAGCTGAGCCACCTGCAGAGTCATTCGTCGCCGTTGAACTGTCTACACTCCGGAAGCAGGTAGTATTCCGCTGTCATTCCGCTGGTGCTCAATGTAAGGACTGACGGTGTCGTCTACGCCAAGCTCCCAGCAGATTTGAAGTCTTGGAGAGGGCAAGGAGGGAAGGACAGATCTAACGAGCCCGCGGAGGCCATGTGGACGGCCCTCGAACCTTTCTTCGCAGAGCGTGGTTACACCTTATGGCAGCATTCCTACTTTTTCATGACAGCTGCATCCAAGGGCGGCGTAGTGCCGAACGGATACATGTATGCGAGCCCTTATCGTGCCTTCCAGAAGTTGGCGGGCAGCATTCAAGGAGCTCTCTCATACGAGTACCGAGTAGGTCGTCTCGCCATCGTTCGATTGCCCGCAGTGAACATTGATGCATCCTTGCAGAACGCCCTCACCCGAGCTGCTCGGGCATCCGACGGACGAGACGTAGTCTTCCGAGTGCTTGCAATTGGCGACGAAGGGAAGGAGCACGTAGAGCTGCTCAAGACCTTTGGGAGGGGGACGTACGGCCTTATCAACGCAAATCATACGCTGCCTTTGTTGGATCTGATAGAGCTCGATGACATCACGTTCGCCGTTTTCCCCAAGGTGGCGAACTCTTGCTCGGAGCTGTATAACTCCTGGGCGGAATCGTCCGTTGGTGACATCCTGGATATGGTCGTGCAGTGTCTGGAGGTACGTATGTCGCCAACGCTCGTATTGTCGAGGAAACGCTAACAATTGGACGGATGCTAGGCTCTCGTATTCTTGCATCACTATGCGGTTGCGCATAGGGTACGTCGCTGCATTGCCGACCTTTTTCGTTCTCTAACCTGCTGGATGACAGGATGCATTCAAGGACAACTTCGTGATCCAGTGGGTACCTGAGTCGCTCAGCGTCAACTACAATGCGCCAACCTCCCGGCCTCGTGTGTACATGATCGACTTCGAGCTCGCAGTCCGTTTCCCCTTGAACAGCCCTCACGAGGAACGCACGTGCGTAGGACGGCCGTCCGGGGGGTCGCTTCCAGGTCCCAGCGGACGTCCTATGCCGCCGGAAGTTCTGTCGGGCGAGCCTTACGATCCGTTCAAGCTGGACGTCTGGCAACTCGGCAACAGCTTGAGTGACTTCAAGGTACCGTCCGTCGGCTCTGTCGCTTCTTCGGTGCTGACTGCAATGCTTTCCGTGCGTTGTTCCTCAGAGCACCATACCGGAGATCGATAAGGTGCTGGTATCGATGGTTGACCCAGACCCTACCACACGACCTACCGCGTACGAGGCCATGAAGGCCCTCCTTGACTCGATTGGCACCATTCCACCGGTCGCTCTGATTATTCAACCGGAGGTGGAGCCGCTCAAACTAGCCACGCTCTAAGATATTGTCACCGCCATCGAACCCTTGAACACGCGCGGCGGTTCACTGTGAGGGGTGCTCAAATATTCCAACACTGGACACCGGACACGCGCGTGAGGCTGCTGATAGAGGTGATGCATATGGGCTAGCCGGGGCACCCGCGTATGGCAAGCGGCCGTCCACAAACCTTCCTGTCTTTTCACTCAAGCATGTCTACTGTGCTCTCCACGTCTCCGAGTCGGTTATGTGCAGCCCACCGGCACTAGTCCAACGGGGACTCAGAATATTAAACCCGATCCGATGTCCGTATGGTCTATACGTGGCGCGATTAGCCACCTGATTCACAAAACCTGAATGCATCGCTTCGGCAACATACGTTTGCGTATAGCGAATCTATCCTAGCCAACGTCCTGCTCCAGCGTGTCGACCGCCACCGCGCACCATATGTGCTCTGAAATACTTTCAATGGTAATTGTGAGCATTCAGCCGCCACATAGACGAGTGTCAGTACGCCATGACCGTCCGGTCATCTTCCCAGATATGCGAAGGACGGATGGGGCCGTATGTACTGTGTATAGTGATCGCTTGAGTGTTGGAAATAAAAATGGTTTGTTCAGTGAAATACGCGCATACACTGTGTTCTCGTATAGCGAGTTCAGCTAGGGAGCAGCCCCCTGGTCCCCAATCGCCGGCAACACGTGAGTGTCTGTACCGTACGCCATGACATACAGAGGTCAGGGTCCCTGAGAATATGGCACCGAAATTCTTTGCACTCGAAAACGTGTACTCGCAACCAAAAACGCACCAAAACCTCGCTGTACGGATCCCAGTATCGACTGATGCACCATGATGGATCCTCTGAAACGTTGAGGTCAACAAGAAGTATCTCAACACGGACCAGGGAATAGTGGCGTCTTACCCTGGTCAAGCACGCCATTGAAGGCGCCGTGAGGGAAGAAGAATTGCGATTTACGACCTGCTATCCTGCCTCACCAGCCAGTGTATCCTGAACCGCCTCAGTCACCAGGAACAAAACGCTTACACCACGGACAATGTTGACGCTCCGTACAAAATCTGCCTGTCTTCTAAAAACAACGCTGTTTAGCGCAGGCAATGTAACGTAGAGTACGTGCCACTAGTTTGACTCGCGATGGGCACTCAAGCTCACCTGGCTGAATGCCATCGGCAGTCACCATTTGGTATCTTCGCCGGGTGGTCGGGTCCCGATGGAGAGGGAGCAACTTCATGTTGATCAAGTCATTCTGCGATATATTCCGGCCAACGTCCTGGTCAGGAAGCCTGCAGTTCAACTCTGAAGAAGCCGGTAGCAAGAAACGGGGTGGCTGTCAGAAGACCAATCACGGTGACTTGCGTCTGAGACCGCAATGTCGTTTACCGCTGTGTAGATGCCGGCGACAAAACAAAGAATACGCACATTCCTTCCGAAAAGTTCTACTGGCCTACTATATGCGCCGTTCCGGACGCTGAAGGAATGAACCGCATACATGGCGATGTCAACTAGGCATGTGTAAGTACTCGAGCTCACCTTGACGATCCCAAATCGTCATCCAACTTCCTCCAAGCATCCGACGACTCGTCGGTCATATCCAGATAGCGACGCCCGCAGCGAAAATTTCCAAAAGTCTTCTCAACAACGCCGCGTCGCCGACGCCCCGCTGCATTGACTGCGGCCGCCGACTGGCACACACTTCGCGCGAGCCGTCGTGGATGTGGTCGAGGTCCTCGCCGTGAGAAATAAGAAAGGCCTTGCGAAGTGCGGGAAGAGGTACACTGGACAAGGGGATCGCGATCTGTTCAGGGCCTGGAGTTAAGTTGAGCGCATATAGCCGACGGTCCAGGATTTGCCGACTCACTAGCAGCCAGCTCATCCTCGTCGTCGACCACCATCTCTGCTCGTCTGCCTAGGCCTTCTGGAGCTCGCCGCCTTTCGCTCTCCATACCCGACTTCTGTCCCAGGGTCCGGAGGTCGTGGGTGGCCCACAGAATGTCCGCGCCGAGTAAAGCGCCTGCGGCTGTTGGCGACGCGGATGACGCATCGGCTCGGCCGACAGCACCGCGGCGTCGGGTCCCGGCAAAGTGAGTCTTCGTAGACGTTCGTAGCGACATCCAGGCAGGCCGACATCGTGGGTTACAACCGAGGGAACAGTGCGGTCACGGCGGTGCAGGGTAGGTCGTGCGCCCGGTCGGAACGGGGATGATGATGACACACCGTGGCTTATAGCTTCGTGGCCGTATGTCAGCCCGAGTCTCTCCCTTGCCTCCGCCCCTCTCCCGCGCCGAGAGCGACCCTCCCCATCCCCCCCGCTCTTCTGAGCACCCATTCGACCGACACTTGGTCGTCTCTATCATGCCCTCAAAGCTCGGCGCATGGTACGCCAAGCTCGCCGACTTCAACGTCGAGTCCCTCTTCTCCCGCCGCAAGGAGCCCGGGCCTCCGCGCACGGTCTACATCAACCATCCACTCCCCGATGACTACTACGACCCCAAGAAAAAGCACAGAAAAGTCCTCAAGCAGCACGTCTATGCCACCAATCAAGTCATCACCTCCAAGTACACCGTCCTCACTTTCCTCCCTCGCAATCTCCTCGAACAGTTCCGCCGTATAGCCAATATTTTCTTCCTCACGATCGCCATCCTCCAGTTCTTCTCCATCTTCTCCACCGTCTCCCCCGGGCTCGTCATCCTCCCCCTCCTCATCGTCCTCACCATCACCGGCCTCAAGGACGGCTATGAGGACATCAAGCGCCACCAGTCGGACCGGGCCGTCAACTACTCGCAGGCCCGTGTCCTGGCCGGCGGCGAGTTCAGAAACCAGAACGCGATGGCGAGCAAGTCCAAGACGTTCGTCCGCGGCCTCATGCCCAAGTCGAAGAAGCGGAAGAGCCCCGAGAACGCCGCGCGCCCCGAGAGCATTCACACGGACGGCGCCGACCTGGAGACGATCCCTACGATGACGGTCGAGGGCGGCGGGACGGACATCGAGGACGGGGAGCCTGTCGAGGAGGTAGGCACAATTTTCCACCACCACGGGCGGTCGAAACGGCCACATTGGAGGATGACAAACTGGGAGGACGTGCGCGTGGGCGACGTTGTTCGGATCAAGGAGGACGAGTCGTTTCCGGCGGACATCCTGATCTGCTCGACGTCGGAGGAGGAGAACGTCGCGTATGTGGAGACGAAGAACCTCGACGGGGAGACGAACCTGAAGAGCCGCAGTGCGTGCCCGCCACTAACGCACCTCGACTCGGCACGGGCATGCGCGAGCAAGCAGAACGCGTTCCACGTCGAGTGTGACCGCCCGGACACGAACCTGTACAAGCTGAACGCAGCGGTCGTGACATCTGATGGGAAGAAGCATGCGGTCGACACAAGCATGATCCTTCTCCGTGGGACGGTGCTTCGGAATACTCGGTATGTGATTGGCGTGGTGCTCTTCACGGGGACGGACACCAAGATTGTGCTCAACTCTGGCGCGACGCCGAGTAAGCGCAGTCGGGTGGAACGACAAATGAACCCACAAGTGTATGTATTCATGCTTCATGTTGACGTTCGTACATACTAACGGCGGTATGATCCACAGGTTCATCAATCTCCTCCTCCTTGCTATCATGGGCACTGTATGCGGCATTGTCGACTCTGTACTTGAGCAACGGAATTATCCTCTCGGTGCACCGTGGCTGTACGGGGATAACCAGGGTGACGACAATCCGAAGATCAACGGGCTTACCACCGCTATATTCGCGCTCATTACCTTCCAGAACATCGTGCCGATCTCGCTATACATTTCGATCGAGGTCGTGCGGACGTGCCAGGCACTGTTCATTTACTTCGACCGGGAGATGTACTACGACAAGGCGGACCAGCCTACGCTCTCGCGGAGTTGGAACCTGTCGGACGACCTCGGCCAGATCGAGTATATCTTCTCGGACAAGACGGGTACACTCACACAGAACTCTATGGTCTTCCGACAATGCACCATCTCTGGTCGCGTTTACCGTGGCGACAAGCAAGACGGCTCTGACGACTCTACCGCGGTTTCTCCTGCCCTCATTGCCCCTCCGGTCTCCCCACCTGCGAAGTCTTCGCCCCAATCATCTGTTGTCTCGTCCTTGGATACCCCATCAAAGGCTGCGGACGTGAAGGTGGAGGACGTGCGCGCGCACTTTAGCGACGCCACGCTCCAAGCGGACATCACGGCGGCGCAAGCTGCGGTCGTGGGCACCCCGGAGGACGCGCACGGCAGGATGCTCAACGGGTTCTGGACGGTGCTTGCCTTATGTCACACTGCACTTGTTTCCGTCGACCCGCATACCAACGCGATCCAGTACAAGGCGCAGAGTCCTGACGAAGGTGCGCTCGTACAGGCTGCTGCGGACGTCGGGTTCGTCTTCCGTGGACGGGATCGGGAAGTGCTCACCTTGGAAACTCCTTTCGGACACGGAATCGAGAAGTTCGAGCTCCTCAACATCCTAGATTTCACGAGTGCCCGGAAGCGTATGAGCGTCATTGTCCGGAAGATCGCTGGGAAGGACGAAGAGGAGGACGCTCGGGACGGGAAGGTGTACGTGCTGTGCAAGGGAGCGGACAACGTGATCATGGAGCGGTTGAGTCCCGGGCAAGGTGACCTGGAGCGGATAACGGAAGACCACCTGGCCGAGTTCGCGAGCGAAGGATTGAGGACGCTCACTTTGGCTTACAAGGTCGTTCCCGGTGCGTATCATATCATCTACAAACCTGCAAGCTTCCTCAGAGTCTATTGGACTAACTCTTGCACGCATATACAGAGGACGAATACGAAGCGTGGGCTGTTCGGTACCAGGCGGCGACAACTTCCCTGAACGAACGCGAGGAGAAGGTTGAGGCCGTCTCAGACGAGATTGAGCAGGGTCTGCGATTGCTTGGCGCGACCGCTATCGAGGATCGCTTGCAGGACGGCGTGCCTGAGACCATCGCCGATCTCAAGGAAGCGGACATCAAGATCTGGGTGCTCACCGGAGACAAGCTCGAGACCGCAATTGGTATGTTGGTTCCTGCAAAAGATTTGGGTGTTCATTTGTTAACAACCGCCAAATGAATTTGTAGCCATCGGGCACAGCACCAACCTCATCGGCCGCGAGGATAACATTATCATCATCCGTGGCGGGGGCGAGGGCGCCGTGCCCGTGTATGCACAGATGCTGAACTCGGTCGAGCAGTTCTTCCCGATGAGCGGCATCCTGCAGGATGACGGCGTCGCGGCAGACGAACTTCCTCGCGATACGAACGGATACCCACTCCACCGCGTGACGACGGGCATGTCGGAACTCGTGGGACACAACAACGGTGGACGTCCTGGCGGATTCGTGCTCGTCATCGATGGTGCTGCCCTCGGACATGTGCGTGTCGTTTCCCTTGCTTATTCGCTTGCGTGTGGATGCTCATGGAGCTAACGTGCGCTTCTAGGCCTTGGTGGACGAGAAGAACAAGCATCTGCTGCTGCGCCTTGCGATGCAGTGTGACGGCGTCATCTGCTGTCGTGTCTCCCCACTTCAGAAGGCACTTGTGGTCAAGCTCGTCAAGGAGGGCGTGGGCGCGATGACACTTGCCATCGGCGACGGCGCGAACGACGTCAGCATGATTCAAGCTGCGGACGTTGGAGTCGGCATCTCGGGAGAGGAAGGCCTCCAGGCCGTGAACTCGTCGGACTACGCCATTGCGCAGGTACGTGGGACGGTGGCACTGCGCGTTTGTAGTCAGGTTTGCTTACTCGTTTACGGCAGTTCCGGTTCTTGAAGCGGTTGTTGTTGGTCCATGGGCATTGGTCATATGCTCGTAACGGCAACATGTACGTCCAATTCGCGGTCACGCTTTGGTGTGCTGACGCTAACCCGTGGGACTCTCGCAGGATCGTCAACTTCTTCTACAAGAACATCATCTGTATTGGCGTGCTTTGGTGGTTCCAGATCTATTGCGCTTGGAGTAGTCAATAGTAAGCATCATTTTCTGTCCTTGAGATACATGGGTGCCGACGCTCTTCTCCAGCGTGTTTGAGTACACTTACCTGCTGTTCTGGAACACGTTCTGGACAATAGCTCCGGTCATCGGGATTGGCCTCTTTGATCGCATCGTTGGTAAGTGGCATTCCGAGAACCCGTCCCCATCGCACATACTTATGGCGCGTTTCCAGATGACCACGTTCTCATGGCGCTTCCTGAGCTGTATCAGCGCAGCAAGAGCCACGAGTACTTTGGTACCAAGCTATTCCTTGTTTATATGTTTGACGGCGTTGTTCAGGTTCGTTATTGGCCTCTCTTTTTGTGCGTTTCGCCGCTGACACATGAGTTTCTAGTCTGCTATCATCTTCTTCATTATTCTCTACACCTATGACACTACTACCTCGCGGACCGATGGCTATGCCGTGTACCAGTATGAATTCGCTACTGTGAGTGATCATAGAGTTCTCTCTGTCATCGCAGATTTGACCTTTGCCTATCAGACAATGGCTATCGCTGCTGTCATGGCTGCCGATCTATTCAACGGATTAAACACGCACGTCTGGACTGGTTGGATATTCTTTGCAGTCCTCCTTGGAATTGTCCTCGTCTGGGCCTACACTGTAAGTATCGAATCCGCGCTTAGACCCCAAGGGTTGGTGTGTACTCAGGACTTCCGCAGGCTATCTATTCCATCATTTCTCCTGGATGGTTCGTCACACCTGTCTACGGCAACGACCTCTACCTCTTCACTTCGGCCTATTTTTACCTCTCCATCCTCCTGGTCGTCGTCCTCGCATTACTTCCGCGGTACATTGCCAAGGCCTACCAGTTCTCGTTCTCCCCCAGTGACATGGATCGCGCTCGGTGGATCGCTAAGCTCGACCCGACTCACGACTTCAAGAAGGATAAGCATGGCGGTCTTGCCAAAATCAAGCGTCCTGCGACTCGCAAGGCCAGTCTCCGTCGATCGGCAATGTTCAACGGTAGCCGTACAGACATGGCCACTGGTCTCCGCGAGGTGAATCGAGGCTTCGACTTTGCCGCGGAAGAGAATGGCGTGGCGATTCAGCGGATACAAAGCCACCTATCCGGACGGTTAACGCAAACGCCGGAGCCGAGGAAGTCAAGACGACATCATACGTCGTTGATGCACGGCTTCTCAATCTCGCGGACGCTGCGTAGGAAGAAGCGTACCTTGGGCGCGGAGCATGTGGAACAGATCGTCGAGGAGTCTTCGTCAAGAGAAAAGCCACCACCACTGTCATCACCGAATACGTCGAACAGATCGTAATAACCAGCTAAGGACAAGGATGTGTGCCTACGCATTCGTTGGTCTATTTATGCTCCTTATCTTAGTCAGTTGCACTTGCTTTCGTCCGTTGTAAACCATCCCATCACCTCCCACTCCATCCTCATTCCGCCTGCCCGCGCATCCCCCTTATCCAACACGAACTTTCGTTCCTCGTACCTCGTCCATCAGTTTCCTCATGTGTTGCTATCGCCCACCCCATTTCTGACCTCTCTGTATCCATGACGACTACTAGAACGGTATCTATTTATCTCACGCATCTCACGACCCCCCATCCTTACTAGCACACACACCTTGACCAGATGTCTACTTAATCTGTATTTGTGCTCAGGATATGAAATCGAGCGAGGCTTATGCCACCTCTTTCGTAGCACGACCCACTCAATCACTGCACGCGGCCGATGCTACGACTGAGGCAAGCACAAGTCTAGACTTGTTTGATCTTTTCTTCGACTGACACTTCATATCTACAGGTAAGTCCTCAACTTGAGAGCTGCGATTCCTCTTGGTCCCATGCTCCAGTACATCGAGCGCTCAGTGGACAATGACGCATTGCGCCTCACGCGCTTGCAAGACTGCAACCCATTATTTGGCTCAGTGGCTTCGAATTGGAGTCGTAGCCCCATGCTGCGTTCCACCCTTTCGCTTGGCAGCAAGGCATAACCCATGTCCAATCGTCATTCGTCCTTGGCAGTGCATGTCAAGCGAGATCGAGTCCTTCCCAACTACGTGCTGACGTCATGCACGGGAGACGCAACTGCCTCCGCTGTAACATGTAACGCCCATCCACGGCGTTATAAGATGGCCAGAGATTCCCTACCAAAGCATTCTGCTGCCCTTGGGGTGGTGTATTCTGGTATTGCCGTTTCACAACATGTTTCGTTGTTCTATTGCTGCGTTCGCCCTCGTGGTTCTGACTGTTCGAGCAAAGCCAGCACCCGAACCAGTGCCATTGCCCACACCGGTGCCTGCTCCCCAAATAGCATCGAGTATAGAGTCAGCCTTCTCGAGCGCAACGGGAGCTGTTGCTTCCGCGTTACCCAGTAAGTTCTCCTGTCTTTCGGCTACGTCAACCTCGTTGACGCTTCACAGCTATTCTCGGCTCATGGCCGAGCCTGAGCGACATTGAGAAGAAGCTCGGGGTCAGCAACGGATCCGATTTGCAGAATGTATCCGCTTCTGCCCTTCTAATACCGTCTTACGCCAACTATTCTGGTAACGAGTGAGCGACCATCTTTCGTGTGACCCTTCTTCTATTGCTGACAGCAGTCAAGCTGGAACCTCCGGTTCTATGGCCTGGCGTACAAATTGCCCAACATCAGCACGTCGGACCTCGACTCAATCATCAACGGTCTCTCCACGAATAACCTGAACTCGACTCAGCAACAGCTCCTCCAGAACCGTACACAAGACCTCGCATCCATTCCCATTCCCAATGCGAACCTCACCGTTATGGTTATGGCGAACGGATCTTCCGTCACGAACTCCTCTGGCATTCAGCTTGCGGCGGCCGACGATGTGGGCGAGTTCGACGAGTTCGTCTCTGTCCCTGGCCTCGGCAGCAACGACTCCTCCACTGTCCATGTTGTCCAGACCGGTATCGCGAACGTCACAGGACCGGGCAACGGCACTGTCATCCTAGTGCCTACTCGGGGCATCTCGGTCGTCTCCGACATCGACGACGTCCTGCGCATCACCAAAGTGTATGTGCCCAACCAGGGTCTGTACAACTCGTTCGTGCAGCCATACGTGAATGTCCCCGGCATCCCGGAGCTCTTCGCGCGGTGGTCGAAGAGCCTCCCTGGGGCGGCATTCCACTACGACACGACGACGCCTGTGCAGCTGACGAGGACGTATGTGGACTACTTGTTCAGCAACTTCCCTCTGGGCTCGCTGGAGATGCGCCCGATCAACTTGACGGACCCGGGCCAGATCCTGGAGGCGAGGCAGAACAGCTTGCTGAAGCTGTTCCAGACGTTCCCCCAGCGCAAGTTCGGTGAGTCGCAACGGCGTCCCTGTTGGCTCGATGTTGTTGTGCAGTGCTGACATATAGGGTTGCTTTCGTCGCAGTCCTTGTCGGCGACACGTCCTCCTCGACGCTGCTCTCCGCGTACCCGCAGATCGCGCAGCAGTTCCCCGATAACGTCGCGTGCATCTTCATCCGCAACACGTCTGCGACCGACTCGGACGATAAGCTCCCATACGACACCAGCTCGTTCAAGAACGTCAAGAACGACACATACTTTTTCTACCGAACTGCCGAGGGTATGCACCATCCTTTGTTGACATGCTCAGCGTCCGCGTCTTGACAAAGCCTTGGCTGATACTTCGATATTGTTATTAGACCTCGAGAACCTCGACATCTCCAACGGCCAATGCGTCAACCATACTGTTCCTCAGAATGTCACCTTCGGAGAGCAGGGCGGTGTCCTCGACAATGGCAGCGCAGCGTTTGGATGGCATGCGTCGTTGATGAGCCTTGTTGTCAGCGCCGTCATCTCTTTCTTGTGTCTCCTGTGACATGGCGAACAGTTTTACGTGTCTATGTTCCTTTCAAAATTTGATACGGATACACGCCGATGTTGTTAGAGTTCACGCGGGAGGAAGAAGATGATGGGAACACAGATGATGATTGAGGGAAGAGAAGCGCAAGCATAAGTACAGGTGTGAACGGACAAAGGACATTGTACAGTAACAACGCGTATTACAACAGGTAATTAAACAGATTGTAGTCCACATACAAACGTAATCAATCGGATAACAAACACGTAAACGCTCAACTCCAACACTCCCCCTCAACTCTGCACCGGAAGGATGCCGAGTTGCGTCCTGAGAGCCTGGAAGCGGTCGCGCGGGAGGGCCTTCGTGAAGAGATCAGCTGAGTTGATGTCCGTGGGACAGTACTCGAGGCGGATCGTCTCGGCGGCGATGCACTCGCGAATGAAGTGATGGCGTATGTCGATGTGCTTCGACCGCGAGTGCTGGACGTTGTCCTTCGAGAGCTCAATCGCTGATTTGTTGTCCGCGTTTAGCTTCGTAGCGACGTCCTGCGCGAAGGTGAGCTCAGCCATGATGGCGCGCATCCAGATCCCGTGCCGCGCGGCGTAGGCGACGGCCATATACTCCGCTTCCATCGAAGAAAGCGCGACCGTGGTCTGCTTCTTCGAGCTCCAAGCAACCACAGCGTTCCCGACCAGGAACGCGTAGCCGGAAATCGACCGCCGGTCATCCGGGTTCGATCCCCAATCAGCGTCCGAGTACCCCTCAAGCCGGAGGTTGAGGTAGTACGCGCGAAGGCGGGGCGCGCCCTTCCCTGTGAACGTGATACCGTAATTGTGAGTCCCCTTGAGGTACCGGAGGACTCGCTTGACGGCTGTCCAGTGTTCGGGGCCAGGGCGCGAGCTGTACTGCGACAGCGCCTGCACGGCGTAGCTGATGTCGGGCCGCGTGCCAAGGGCCGCGTACATCAGGGAGCCGATGGCCGCCTGGTACGGCACATCACGCATCTCCGAGAGGTCAGCGTCGTCGGGAGTCTTGACGAGCTTGACGTTCGGGTCGAGAGGGGTGCTGCCAGCAGTAAAAATCTCCTTGCAACTGTAGCACTATGTAGTCTATATAGTCAGTATTGCTAGGTTGCAAGCCCCCCTTTATGTAGTGAACTGTAGCACCGGGCCTCCACTCTGTAGCACACTGTAGCACACCGTAGCGCACCATAATGGGGATAGCCAGCCTAATAAACAGTAGAACAGCTCATTTACTTCACAAAAGTAACTTCTGCAAGCTCCAACTACCAACCAGCCAACTTACTGAATATTTGATTAATCAACAGCACACTGACCAGGATTTGAACCTCCAACCCTCAACTCGGAGTGCAGCACTGAAGCCCACTGCACCAGGTTGACTTGTTATGAGCACATAATTTATTTCTTATATCCCCTAAGCCCTAGCTCGGACTTAGCTTCTC
>VJXU01001753.1:0-12543 GCA_008694245.1 Ganoderma sp. BRIUMSc
GCGACGATCGTCCAGTACGGCACCGCGAGGGCGCGCTTGCCGACGTAGCCGAGAGCGTACCCGAGGACGGAGAAGACGAGGCCCCCGAGGGGCACGATCCAGTCCGCAGCGAGGCGTCGCACGGTGAGCCCAGGGCCCATCTGCTCGACGATGAGGCAGGGGAGGAAAAGCACTGCGTTGAGCTTGGCGACGTGTCGGACGGTGCGGTGGTCCATGTACCCTCGACGCGCCATGAGGTAGCCAATGAAGAGGGTGAGGAGGACGGAGATGGAGCCCTGGAGGGCCCCGAAGAAGGTAGAAAGGAGAGCGTTGGTCGTGGACCTGCCGACAGTGAGGTCCGCCAGGACCGCTTGAGAGGCTGCATGCATTGCTACTTGCAAGGGGTAATAGGGTAACTGACTGAGCTCAAGAAATAGCGTCGCGAGGATCGTCTAGCCCATTGGCGGAGCATGGGATGCGGCCCAGGAGTCCTCCTGGCATATCCTCGTGGTGGTCGAAAGCAAAGAGCAAGCAGTGAGCAGGCAACCAGGATCCTGACGTCAGATGTTCCGTCAGTGTGTATCTGCCAATCTATCCAGCATATGGAACCCACCCCCCCTCCCCGGAGAAATTCTGGCAGGCGTTATTCGTGTTGCTATCTAGTTTCGATGTCTAGTTGATGGACAATGGGCAGGAATGGCAGACGTCATAGAAGAGGTCAATATTTGCCACCGTTCGACATGCATCATACAACAATGAGGTTAGATTAGACGAGATATATTACCACTCTACAGAAAATTATTAGCGAGATGAGGCGCAATATTAGAACATGGACATTACTACCGGGAGCTTCAAGCCGTTGCGAGGAGTGAAATCTAGTGACTTAGGCAGGCTCTCATGTATGCACTATTGTCACGCATCGGCGCGAGCTCGCCGAGGGTCCGTACTTGGCTTCTCCACCAGTGATTGAGGGGCCTCAGGTGTTTCTGCACATGGGCAGTCGAGGCTCGCAATTGCAGATCGCTTGAAATCGGCTCCGAATCCTTCAAGGCATACTTCCATTCCCCAAAATAGTCGGGAAATTGAAGCAACACTAATCAACGGACGCGATTTGCAGAATGGCAGAATAGCCGCGGCGCAACACTCGTGTAAACAAGCAGGAAACAAGACGCATATCGTACAAGGCTAAAGACGGTAAAGTACACTGTCATTTGGAGAAAAGTCAGCTACGGCCTTCCGTGGCTGGAAAGCGTACTGGTGCTGGAAGGAACAGTTTCACACTCCCCAGTTCCACGGGCTCCTTTGAGATCCCTGCGCCCGCGCAATATCCTCGAGCTCGGTTGCTTGGCTGTTCGTAGACAACAGGTTGTGTCCTGTACCACCAATGGGTTCGCCACAATCCATACAGAAAGATGTCTGCATTGCTCCACCGCACTACAAGATATCAATGGTTCAGATGCGAAGACTAAGTCGACTGCAGTGCCCTTACCTCAGTGATGACGAAGACGTGTCCGTTAGGACATTTGTAGAAGTGACCAGTATGTGCTACGGTGAGCATACATTAGATAACATCACCGGGAAGAGAAGGGGGGCGCGAACTCACAGAAATTGAGCCCTTTGACAATCTGCGTGAGCTCCTCAAGCGAGACCGGTTCGTAGAACGTGTCGTTCCGGAGGGAGCGCTCCAGCGCCTTCCAGTCATCCAAGATGGCCAGCGTAGGCTCCACGAAGTCGGAATGTAGCCAGTTCTTCGCACCCTGTCGACCCTCCCCGCGCGCGCGAACTGCCGCGATTCGCTGTTCGGCGCTCGCCCGCTTTTCCTTCGCAGTGTCCGCGAGCTTAGCACGGCCCGCATCCGTCATCTTCGCGGTCGTCTGCTTCGACATCTGCACATTGAAGCGGAATTGCTCCAACTCGATGCGCATGAGCAGGAGCACGGTGCTCGCCTCCTGGCGGAAGCTTTCTGATTCCCGCGTGATCTGTAGCGCGATCTCGGCATCGGCGGCGCAGGAACGGAGGATGAAGACAACGTAACTCGCCCAGACACGTCGATTGCCCGGAGGGTACTTTGGGCGGCTGGTCACCGCCTCGACCCACATCCCCGTGAATGAAGCGACAGACAAGCGGATGTTGATGGTGGTCCAGAAGGCTTCAACCAGGAAGCGCTTGTCAGCACGCGGCGGCGGCTGGCCGACTTTCATTCTGGCAATGCGCATGGCATACTCCTGGGGGTTCCGAGGAGCGTTGACTGGGTTTGCGACAATGTCGTCCATCTCCTTCTGATACAGATAGGCGAAGGAAGCCTCCCAGGCGTGCGAATGCGCGGATCGGATCTGAGAGGTCAAGGCTGCGTCCTTGTATGCAGCGAACAGCACAAGGATGACCTTCTTCAAAGCTTTCGCTTCATCTGCAGGAAGTCCATGAAGGCCATTGTTGAGAGGGTCGATATGTCGGAGAATGAGTGGGATGGATCGCGCGCTCTTGAGCAAGACCCCTTGATCGCGTTGTAATCGCTTCAGTTCTTTCGTGGATATCTTCAAAGGAGCCGCTTTGATATCAGCGGCGAGTTCCTCGACCGTACGCTTCATGGTGGGTTTCGAGACAGTGTCCATCTTGGCTTGTACAGCTTTGAGCGACTTGGACATGTGGAATGCGACGTTATTCTCAAGAATATCCAGGTCAGCACGCTTGAAGACGCGCCCATAGCGAGGAGCGGTGATTGCGCTACGACATGTTGGACAAGTTGGGGGCTGCCTGAAACCCGGAGGGGGAGCCTCTAGACCGAGCCACTTTCCATCTGAGCCGTCCCGCTGGTAATATTGTGCAAGTTCGCAGTGCCCGTCAAGTGTCTCCACAGTGAAGACGTGTCCGCAGCTTGGTATGGTGATGATCAGCTCATCCAAGCCCTCGCTCCCGTGGTCAAGATCGGCCAGAGTTCGTTGCATGACGAGGTCGACAATGCTGGATTTAATTTCATCGCTGGCGCAGACAGGGCAGATCTGGATTGAGCAATCCTCTCCGCAAACTATAACTCATTGAGCAGCAAATTCCCGGGATATATCGCATACAAGGCTTACCAGATGGACAACGATGACCACACCCGAGAACTTGCTCGCAACGTTTGTTGCATGGAAGACGGGCACATATCTGGGGCAAACGTAAATATCACATTATATTGGAGGGAGAAGTACCAGCAGTAACACACCGCTCCACACGGAAGAGGACATGCAAAATGCGAGCAACGCCTAAAGACAGTCAGTTGAGATCGTTGTAAACAGGACATATTCCAAGCACCACGCACCAAGCACATGGTTCCTGGCAAGGCGCACAAGGCACTGAGCAGTAGTTCCGGCAACGAGCGTGAGTGCAGACTTGTCGACACGCCTCTTTGCACTCCGACGTGCATTCGTGATCTGCAGAGCATTGCTTCCCACACAGGTGACCACAAAACAAACTCCTCTGGCAAGGGTGTCCGACGTGTGTAACACGCTGAATTGGGCGTTCCTCCTCCATGACATCGTCTGCCTTGTCGTCTTGAGGCTCTGGGGCAGCATTCAGGAATTGACATTCGTGGCATCGTGCCTTGCAGGAACGTCCACAGCACGGCATGATCCCATTGCATGTCTCCCGACAAGCATGTCGACGCGGATCATCAGTGCACCGCATCGTCGCTTCGTGCTCACAACTGGGAAGTTTCTTCGAAACAAGCTCTGGACATGATACGTTCTCCAGATTGTCAAGCTGGAAACTGACGGATACGGTCAGAGCTAGCACCGGCATCACTAGAATGTTTACCGACCAGAATACTCGAGAAATAATATGTCCACAGGGCAATCGGACGTTCGACACCTCAGTGTGACAGTCCCCACAAGACTCGGCGCATTGCTTCGGACAAGGGTGCTGGCGCGGACATAGTCGAGTGCAGCGCTGTACGCACGACACGGAGACATGTCTGGGGTCGTCCGAGTGGCACTGAAAGACAATATCAAAAAGCGTGATTCGAAATCATTCCCTGACCACGACTTGCCTTGTAAGGGCAGAGGTGCCCGCATTTGAGGCGTATGTCGCACTGGAGGAGGCAACCACCTGCGAGGTAGAGGAGAGATATATCATGTCAGTCGCAGAGAAATGTCACATAGTGCGTCGAGAGCTCACCGTCAGGTGCAATATGGGGCAGTTGTCCTGGCCTGGAAATTAATTCCACAGTGTGAGGGTGGCGCTGACAAGCCACCGGGAATGCACTGCCGAGGCAATCCCGTTTGCCCAACTCCTCAATGATTTCGCGCCACATCTTGCTCCTCGCAGAGAGATTTGTGGCATTTCCCATAATGTACATCCCCTCACGAGCACGTGAAAGAGCCACTAGAGAGAACAATCAAACGTGAATTCGCGCCATAGGGTAGAACGAAGACACACCATTCGTTCGGTTCTCCGACTGGGATGAATGAAACAGCTGTTAACGCAATAACGGCAACAAGTACAATCTGGCAGGCTCACTCTTAGGAACCCAATGTTCACACGCCCTTTGGGGTGACGATCGTAAACTTCATCCTCTTCAGATCCTCCTGAGTTCCGGACAAGAGACAGGATCACAATCTGTATGGTAGTTAGCGCTGCATGCAGCACTCGGAACACTCCCATTCACCTTGGCTTCCTCGCCTTGGAAATTGTCAATGGTACGCAGAAGGACCTAGATTGCACATGTTAGCTACCATCATCTATGTGATATGTACCAGTTACTGAACGTACCCTGCGAGACACTTTTACACGTTCAAAAGCGCCCGTAGATTGTGTCACGTCTTCGCCTTCAGCATTGCGGTCATCCAGCTCTGCCTGATCACGTTCATCGAGAACGACAGCCACCTCATTTGCCAGAGCGTCCCGCAGTCGCGACAATTGTCCGAGGTATGCACAGAGAACCACGATATCTCCTTCAGCGGAGTATGGTCCTTGCCTAGAATGTTGAAGTCAGATTTATGAGAGACCTTGTTCAAGGGTATATTTTACCTGAGCAAGTATAGAACCAGGTCTTTGATCATGCGGACCTGTGAAACAAATTGGTCGTGACATGGTGGAAGACTCGCAGTGATAATGTGTACAGACCTCGAACTCATTGTATTTGCTGACAAAATCGTCCTCCCCACCGTTCTCCTTGTGGTCATGAGTGAAAAAGAAAACATTCTTCGCCATGCCTTGAACATCAGCGTAATTCTTCACAAGGTCATGGTCTTCTATTCTGGGGTATAAAGTCATCCTGTCGAGCACTCAATGAGAGGACTCCCTGAGAATGATACTGATTCGGCAAACCTAACCAGGTCCGCGATCTCGGGCCGCATGCGTCGCTGAACGTTGATTTGCGACATTGGCAACCCGGAGGACGACAAGCGCTCCATGAGCGACATGTCGAACTTGTAGACCATCTTGCCGTGGTGGTGATCCATGGAGAGAGCTTTGAAAATTCGAGGGCTCAGTATTAATACGTTCTATAACGAGTCTGGTCAAGCTGCAACTCACAGTAATTGTTAAGGGTCGGCCGAAGTTGAAGAGGGTCGCCAATCAGGATCATATGTTGAACGCTGGGTACCAAACTTCCTAGAACATGTGCTTCAAGGACTTGACCAGCCTCCTCAACCAACAAGACCTTGGGACCGATTCCCTGCATACACAAGATTCAGCACTGTGTAGCACGAATTATGCCGGCCGCAAGTGGAACACCTTGCCTTGAGGAGGGCAGTCAGTTTTGCAGCACCTGAATCACAATACAGGCAGTCAGTCACCAAGATCCAAGGCATATCACGGAAGCATACACTAACCAGTCGTTGTACATCCAATGATGTCCACGTTCCTAAGCAGCTGTTTCCGTATCTAGATTGAATGGAATCAGACGCCATGTCAACCCACAAGTCGCAACAATTCAGCTTACCTCGGCTTGACCCTCCAGGAACTCCTGAGTGATGTGCGCATGCTTCTCTCTCAATCGTCGAAACTCTTCATTCTGCATGTCCTGCGCTGCCACCCGCACTTCGTCGGACCACATTGCATGAAGTTGCCGACGTTCGACGGAAGACATATGCCAAGCTTCATCCGCGTTGAGCAGGTCATGCAGTGGCCGGGATGTTGTAGGTACGGAAGGAATGTCAACGCATCCTAACGCCGTAAATAACTGTCTGAGATCAGTGAAGTCGTCGGGGCGGATGTTGCTAGGTTGCCCCTCAAGCACAGTCTGGGAGTTGGATCCGAGCCGACTCTCTTCGGTGGTAGGCGGCGATGGGTGGGCTGGTGCAGGGGCAGGGGAAGGATTGGAGGATAGATCCTGCGCCTCGTCTTCTGAGTCGATGTCTGTCAGCTCATCGAGGTCAGCGAAGATGACGTCGTTGAGCCATTCTTCCTCTGGCGATGCATCAATGAGAACGATGTCGTTATCCTCGTCATTCATCACCAATCCGCCCTCAGCATGCTGGATGGAAGCGTCACTCGGAGGCGATACATCAGCTGCTTGCGCTTCCGGTTCCTCCATTCGGAGTATCTCGAATCGATTTGCATTTTCCTGCTGAGCCGCGGCCGGTTGAGCCTCCCGTCGGTATTGCATAGAGGAATGCGCATCGTTCAGGAACTTGACGTCGCCTCCGCGCAACCAAAATCCGTAGAGCGAGCTGTCGACCGCCCCAATATCCTTTCCATTCCGGCCAGCGACGTTCCATCCGTCTTGTTCCTGTACGTCGAGGAGATGCAATGCTTGTACCCACTCCGGTGGGTTCTCAATGGAGTCAAGCAAGACAGGGCATTGAATGGAGAGGTACCGGATGAGATCGTCGCTGCTGACCTCCGTCTTGAAGAATCCTTCCATGAAAGCCTTGACTTCGTCCTCGACCTCTCGGAGTGCGCGACGATGGCCGGAAAAAGCCGCAGAGAGACGTGTCCTGCCGGCAACATTTTCCTGTTGCTCGAGTGAGAATGGAGCGATACGCTCATCTGCGGAACGAGAACCCAAGCGGACAATGTTCTTCGTGATGTCGGCATCAAGGACTGAGCGAAGCATGTGGTCCAGAGCATGGTTCGTGAATGCGATCATGAGGATAGGACCGGCGCCATTCTTGATGAGCACTCGGAGTAATTTGACCCCAGTGTAGCTCTGCAAGTCTTTCGTCAGTACAACATTTCCAAGTGTGTTAAAAATTGCTTACTTTACCCGTACCTGGGGGCCTGACCGCGTCACAGACATTAGGCGATGCTGGGTTAAAGACACGAGCACTTACCCTTTGATCAGAGAAATCTCTCTTGTCAGCGCGTCCACCATAGCATCAGCTTGGCTGGGGTCAAGTCGGCTGTTCCGCTTTAGTATGTCGCGCGCAGTCTCAATAGAGGCTGGGTCGCTGACGACGAGCTCGAGATCATCTATCCCCGAGTCCGCAGGGAAGAGCGACGCGAGCTGGAAAGCGTAGCCGGGTAGTGTCGAATATGCTGGAGGGGAGATCTGGAGAGTTCGGAAGAACTCGGGTGGTCGATGGACGAGGTAGCGAGCGAAGGGAACGCTCTCGGGTTCGACGCGCAGCGCCTCGAGGAAAGGGCGGACGGACTCGAACATGACCGTCGCTTCAATAAGCAGCTTTATCGAGCGCCGCTCCGTGGCAGGGAGTCGCAGCTCTTGGAGGATGCGCAACTCGATCTCGGGGGAGAAGAACGATAATCGGACGTTGATACGGTCAGCGTTCCGTTTCGCGGACTCCGTCAGGTCCTTGAGCGAGCTGGCGATGGTACCAAGGTGGACTTCAGTTGCCCCCGCACGCTGCCAGACGAGAGCTACTAGACCGCCTTGCATCAACCGCTTGCTCGACATGCTTTCCCAAAAGTGCGCACGAGAGTTGGCTTGGGTCGCACGAGCACGACCAGGAGGCGTGTCGAGCGAGACGCTGACGCTCAGCCCTCGATGGGTCGGAGAAATGGTCAGGAACTCGGCATTTGTGTAGACATTGAACAGGACTGTGTCTTGTCCGACGGCGTGGCCACGATACTTTCCACCGCCCTTCTTCAGCACGTTGTCGAGTTGGGTCTGTCCCGCTGTTTCTTTGAGATCTAGAAGGATTGCTTGGGCAGAAGTACGGAGGGATGCACTGCAAGGCTATTTGTCAAGTAATAAACAGAAAGAGAGACAGAAGACGCACGTCAACTCTTCACGCAATAGCCTGAATTGAATATCTAACAGTTGCTCCATCGACTCCGAAGGAAAGGGGTGTGGAGCGCCGAACAGATTGGCGGGCAAGAATGGCTGTAAGGGGGATGTGAGCTCCTCGTGAGTGGGTGCAATTTGGATGTCGGCGATGTTGACGAAATCATTGTCATGGCGAGGACCGCCAGGGCGAAGTGAACCCGGTCCTTCATAAGCGTTGTGAAGCGCTGCCAGAACGCCTTCATTCGACGTGCTCGCTAGGATGGCTGAATTGCGAGGAGGTTGCTTGCCACGCTCATTGTCCCTGTGCTTGCGGTCGACGATAGCTACGAGACGACTAACCAGCGCACGGAGGCGCTCGATAACCAAGCGACGAGCTTGTTCGGGAACATTGGTGATCGGGTCAGCGAAAGTGGCAGGGGTCGTCGAGATGCCTTTGATCCAAGCCTCTGTCCAGCTGTCAAGACTTGTGACGAGCCCAAGCAATGCTGGATGCGTCGCAACAGCGTTTTTGAATCGGGTGATATATCTGAGACACTGTGCTTAGCATGACAGTGCTGATGAAAATGGAAGCAACATACTCAAAAAGAACTTGAGCTATGCAAGAAAAGATTGAGCTTCCCATCAACTCTGCTTGTCCAGGTTCCCTGAACGACTTGTGCGTGTCAAACGCTTCTTCCATACAAGACCGCACAACCTCAGAGAGTCGATCGAAGTGCTCGAGTATGAGCGAGTAAAGGGAGCTATAAGGAAAAATGAGAACGAGTGTATTTGAGCAACGGAAGCAAAACACTGACTTGACGGTCTTGCTAGTGATGCTCTTGACTACATACTCCGAGGATAGATACTACACGACGAGGGTGAATGAGATTTCGTTTGGATCTGTTTAACACAACGTACTCTCAATAGAGGGATATATCCTCGGCCGAAGGAGAGAGATGTGCGCTCTCTCGGACGGATTGCGACCGCCTGGGACCATCCTAGGATATCCCCGATCCGGAGTAAACCATTGCTCTATCAAGAGCACATGTTAGGATACCACCAGGGTATAAATGGAGGGATACTCACCGTTCCGACACGATTCAAGAACAGCTATATCCAACGTCAGCGATTCGGCCTTGGAGAGGAACCCAAATAAGGAGTATGACAAGCTTACTTGACCGTCTTCAGGAGTCTGTACACAGTGTTATTGATACATCATGCATATCACGAAATAGCAACTCACCCAACAGTCATTTCCAGATGAAACATTATTCATCAGAGCAACGAATCCGTACACATCGGCTGCAAATCGAAACCTGAAACTATCCTCGAGGAATCGGTGAAGGTGGTAGTTCACCTCCGAGGGCTTCATCTCGGCAGTGGAAGCGGCGAAGAAACCATCCGTGCCAGCGCCTTGGATGCGAGCAAGAGCGGCGGGAGTCAAGGAGGCGATATTATCGAGCGGTGTGCTCGACGCTTGGGACGGTCCCTGGTTGGGACTCTCGTGTCGGAAACGGCAGTCAGAGCCTCGGGAACAGAACCCTTTGTTGTAGTAAAAGTCGCATATACCATGTGGAGCCCGAGGCCCCACAGAGCGAGTTGCACCGCCGCGGGGACCACCGCGAGGGTGTGGACCGCTGTGCGAGGCCCCTCTGTCACTGTGTCCTCCACCGTTGCCTACATGCTGAAAGGCGCAATCCGAGCGGGTACAACCTCGAGGGGTGCCGTAGTACCTGCATGCGGCGCGGGACGACATTGGAAGTGAGGGGGGATGGTACGGTGAGAGAACACGTTCAACGTGCTGCCAGGAAGGTTTTATGGATAGCAGAGCGCTAGAAGACCATCCGCGACCGCCAGGATGCTCGGATCGTGGTCTGGGCTCCTTGGGTGTCTGGATGCACAGATCCCTTCCTCGAAAGTCCAGTCAAATGTACAACAGTCCACGGCGTGTGGAGTGTCACCCGATTGAAGCGTCGGAGAGAAGATAGCTTTCAAGATGGCGAAGGTACTGCCGACTTCAGAATATGCCTCTGGCCAACTGACAGTAGTCTCGAAGCTGCCGACCAGCATTATTCGCCGCTGCTTCATGGCTGAGGAAAACGGAGATTCCACGGCAGGCAACTGTGCCAGCGGTCTGACCCTCTCACATCTCGAGGGGGGATGCCGACCGCTGGCGGATATCATCTACCGCAGCACAGACACCTGGGAGCGCACGGGAAGCCGGCGAGGTGCCGTCGCTCGTGACAACTGCTTCGATAGAAGCGGATGGTAGAACCTTGCATCCTTGTGCATGAAATGAGGCCAACGTGAGTGATTGATTCTAACCTGGGTCGAAGAAAGTCGACAAACCTCAGGCCACTGGCATGATACTGAGTGGGTTGGTTTGCGATCCGGCGGGCTACTCTAGGGCGGTCAAGTGGTTTCGAGCGTGTGTATGCGCCGTTGAATGACGATGGGGGTGCTACAGCCGCCGCTGTGGGCGCCGTTGGGGACAAGTTGCTGGGTTCGACTCGGGAGTGGGATTGACTCGCAGCGTGATGATGATGACACGGGTCTGAATAAGCGCCTTAAAGGGATCCACGTGAATTGCGGGGTGTCGGCGCCAAGTTGTGGTGGGACCCCAGCCTGAAATTGAATGCGGGGCTGCTCGCGGGGCCGCCTCTCGCCTTCTCGACGACCATGCTCCGTTTACGCCCAGTTCTTCGCTCCACGTCTCTCTCCAGGCGCTATGCCACTGCATCCAACACCCATGCCCTAGTTTTCCTCGAACACCGAGCGGGTGTCATTGACTCGGGCTCCCTTTCAGCCCTCACTGCGGCACAACAGCTTGGAGGGCAAGTCACTGGCTTGGTCATCGGCGCACCGGACCAGGTGAACGGCGTTGTGGAGAACGCCAAGAAGTAAGTACATCGTGTAGCCATCTGCCTTTGAGGAGCTGAGAAGTGCCCAGGCTCAAGGGACTAAACACCGTTATTCACTCCGCGTCCGAACAGTATGCGCACTCCGTTCCCGAGACGGTTTCGCCCCTTCTAGAGAAGCTGCTCGGCGAGAGTAGTCCTTACACTCACGTTGTCTCAGCCCACTCATCCTCCGCCAAATCCATCCTTCCTCGCGTGGCGGCGAGGCTCGACCTCCCCGCGGTGTCTGACATCACATCCCTCGAGCACGACAGCTCTTCCAACGCGACTACGTTCACCCGCCCCATCTATGCAGGAAATGCCATCGCTACCGTCAAGGCGCCTTCGTCTCTCCGCCTCAAATTCTTCACCGTTCGCTCAACTGCGTTCAAGGCAGCGGCCCCCGACGAAGCCGCCCAGGCCGAAGCTCAGTCATTAGACCCCGTGGAAGCGGCGACCGTACCCACCCAGCATGTGCGGACAGACCTCACCAAGTCGGACCGCCCTGACCTTGGCTCTGCAAGTCGTGTGGTGTCTGGTGGCCGTGCACTGAAGAATGCCGAGACGTTCAAGTCCACCCTGGAGCCCCTTGCAGATGCGCTTGGTGCAGCTATTGGCGCGTCCCGCGCTGCTGTAGATGCTGGTTACGCCGATAATTCGTTGCAGGTTGGCCAGACCGGGAAGGTCGTCGCCCCTGAGCTGTATATGGCCGTCGGTATCTCAGGCGCCATCCAACACTTGGCGGGTATGAAGGATTCAAAACTAATCGTGGCGATTAACAAGGTGAGTTTTCCTACTTTCCGCGCGTGATGGTTGGGCTGCGACTGAGGGTGTACATGATGTATCAGGACCCAGAGGCCCCCATCTTCCAGGTCGCAGATGTCGGTTACGTCGCCGATCTCTACAACGCAGTCCCGGAGCTTGTTGAAAAACTCAAGCAGTAGACATCAGTCTAGACAATACATCATTGCTATCTCCATTCATCTTTGACATCTACAAGGCTGCCTTCAATCTGTTTAGCATCTGGAACGCCCTGTCCCGCTCGGTTCGGGGGGTCGACCGCCATAGCCAGTCCCATTGGCACCCAATCTTCGGGCCTAATGGTGTCAGGTCCTCCCCTAATGGACCATTGAATTCGTACATGTCTCCAGACTGTCGTGAACCGTTGAGAACATGGTTCGCCATCGGTAGTCGCACTCTTTCATATGCTGCCAATGCATCAGGAAGGCTTGTGATGGTGGTATTGGCATGACCCAATACTTCAGCCAGGATATATGCATCCTATGTCCATGAGAAGGCGTCAATATTGACAAAATTTCCAAAAATTATTGTACCTCGATCGCTTGACCAGCTCCTGCACCTTGATGAGGAGTCATAGCGTGCGCCTGTGCGCAAGTCGTTTGTCAAGGTGTGCACATTTCATGTTAATGAGCACGCACTGCATCTCCTACGAGAACTACACGGTCTTTTGCATAGAACGGAAGGGGTTTCAGTTCATGGATGGCCCACTTCGTCGGT
>VJXU01001757.1:0-38100 GCA_008694245.1 Ganoderma sp. BRIUMSc
CGACCGCGATGCACCACGGCATGAACAGCAGGAGGTGGGGGAGGTCCGGGAACGGCGTGGGTGTGGGTGGCGCGGCGCCCTTAGCCTCCTGGGCGGCCGCGGTGGGAGGAGGAGCGGAGTGCGTTCTGGTGGCGATTGCATCCGCGTTTGGAGCTGGTAGCAGGTCGGAGGGATGATTGTCACGGTTCGAAGTAACCGCACGGGCCGCCTGTTGTCTGCCTGAAGTGTCTGCGAAGACGTCGCGGTCTTCTTCGGGGAGGTCCTTCTCCAATTGTTTAATAGCGTCCGCGCCGAAGGACGTCAGCGAGGGGACCGGGCTCGGAGGGGAGATCGAAGGTATTGATCGTCATCAGGGGGGTGTAGATCTCGGTGGTCGACGAGCTGCTCATGAGACGCGCACTGGGGCTCATATGATATGCGACGGCGTCGGTCCTCGATTCGGAGGTGACGAGGATCGAAATGGGCGGGCGCCGCGGGGACGCCTGCGATTCCGAACGTCTTCGTCCTGAGCCTCCGGCGCCGTCTCGCGCGGACCCAGACACCGCAACGGCAGAGCTCGAGGAGACTAGAGGGATCGGCGCCTCTCTGGATGGCTGAGCGAGGAAACCACCACGTTAGTCTACATGCGCAAACCAGAACAGTCAGGTCGTACTTTGCGGCTCAACTTTCGAAGACTCAGCATCCTCGCAATGCCCTTCGCCTTCCCCGCGATCCTTGCCAGGGTGCGCCCTCTAGACGGGGATGGGGACGGGGACGGGGATCGGGTCCCTACAGTGACTGTCGAATGTAAGATGACATTCTGAGGACTTGCGAACTCGACCTGGGGCAGCCGTGTCGTCCTGTACGCCGTGTCGCTCTCACTAATGTCCATCTCCAACATCACCGGCACCCCCTGGAGTTCCACCACTTCGGCGTCTGACGAGCTGGAGTAGCTGCCACAAGACGCTCCCTGGAGAGCCGACTCGTCGTCGTCCGCCATGCCGCTGCTGGATCTAGAGTGGTCACGAGTCCTGAATTCAGGGCAGCTTGCATGCATGCAAAGCGCGGGCTGCGGGAGACCACCTCGTCAGGATGTAACACGATATCATGACGGCGTGACTGGGGCGTACTGGTGGCTGGATTCGTTGGGTCGTTGCAGGACGAGACATCGCAGCTCGGGAAAGGCTGTTCGCGCTAAAACTCGGAGTCATTGCGCAAGAAGCGAGAACTAGAGGGAGGTATGGACTGGCGTAGGGTTGTGGTATTAGTATGTGCGGCCGGCGCGGAGAGAAGGGATAAAAGGGATGTCGGAGCAGGGATTCCGTCCCAGTGTCAGCCTCCGGCATCCCTCACTCTTGAAACTTGAGGGTCCTGTCCGCCGCAACGTCATATTCTAGAGCCAACCATAATCGAGTGACATCCATTCCTCGAAAATGAATTCGGATCCCTGACAGATATGGGGGACAAGCTAGTCAGTCGAAACGTAGATACAGATAAAAATCCGGTGGTTATGCAATAGTTGAGCTTGCACGTACCGAGGCGTTGAGTACACACACCCAGCCACACGCAGCTGGGTGTGGCGGATACCCGCAATTACCCACGCGATCGAGCGCGCCACCAACATCATCTTCGGCAACGTCCAGCGCCGTTAGCACTGAGGCAAGTGTGGGCAAGCTCGTCACAATCTCGTGGCAATGCCTTGCGATCGGGAAGGGCCGCTCCAGCGACGCAGAACAAACCCAGGGCTATGTTTGCCACCGGGACCGGTCGGCAGAAACCCTCGCCATGCTGCCCAGCTATCAGCAGGCCCAGTCTGTTGACCTCGAAAGATCTCAGCGAAGCGTGAAATTTTCTGCATACTCCAGATCGGGGTGGAGGATGATGGAGAAGAAAATATTATAAGTACGAGAAGATGCGAATGCGATGAGAATACATAGAGATTGAGGAAGATGCAAGCAGAGGAAGATCCGATGATACAAAAGAGCATGAACCCTCATGACCTACGCACCCTGGGCGCGGGTATGAGGCCCAAGAGACCGAACGCGAGCGCATACAAACCGGTAGCTGTAGAACCACGGGGAGTGAGCCCATGCTCAGTCAGCTGGGACGGATAGCGAGTGGAAGAGGGCAGCTGGGGAACGGACCTGCTATTACACCTTCGAGGTATCCCATAGTCGACCATCGGCCGAGTGTATAGACAAGCAGAGACCAACCGGCAACGAGAGACGCGGTCATGACCTGGGAGCAGACGTCAATACGTGAGACGACACGTGTGGGCGGAAACTACTCAACAGGCACGACGGGGGTTAGAACGCCCGAGACCCTCCAGTGCCGATACTGTGGAACGGGACGCGGAGGTGAATCAACTTTCGCGGGATGGAGAAAGAAGGTCATGCGGCTACTCACGTCTGGTTGTTCGCGGCGCACGAGGGGGAGGATCAACACGTACAGAAACGAGAAGACGGTGACCAAGGCAGCGAGTAATGAGAGCCGCGCGGAGAACCTAAACGCCGCATGACTGGGAGTTATGGAGAATGTTGACAAGAGATGACGACAGACTGACCGACTCCAACCCTGACCTCCACCTTCGCCATTGAGAAGCCGGATGAGGACGTTATAGCTGTCGAAGTAGTATGTGAGGATGCCGCCTGGAAGGACGAACTTGAGCTGCTTGAGAGTATGGCGAGAGAAGGACACAAGGGACATGGTTGTGCGTGGAGATGCCAGCAAGGGAAGGACGAGACAACGAGAAAGAGAGAGAAACGGACGCGATGAGCGATGAGCTCGTTGAGCTCGCGGTTGGGGAAGAAATCCCTCGCGATCGACGTCGGCGCTGCCATATTCACATGTATTTCCCCGGCGCTCTCCTTTCCTTATCGGGACTTGTCTATTGCACGTTTATCAGATAACCCGTTATCTCGAGCTGCAACAAGGTTGAATCCGCAACAAAGACCGCCCTCCTCTCTCCGCAGATGATCACAGGCCCTCCACGAAAGTTTGGAGGACTCGCATGATGACCCAAAGCCATGGATGTGGTACAGGATGCCGTCCGAGGCCGCTGGAGGGATTAGAGTGAGCGCCTCACGGGGGTGAGAAAATAAATGACTAAAGTGCAAGGCAACGCGGAGACGAGCCGGCAGACTGGTACTCGTGTCTGCAGGCCGTCATAGGCTCATAGCATGTCCTCTCCCGTACATTAACTCTCCTCGCATGTCCTGACCTCCCCCAACTTCTGGTCGTCTCTTGCCATCGACCGTCATGTGGGCCGGCACACCCAAATTTGTCTTTGTCGCCCTCCTTGTCCTAAACTGCATCCTCTGGTCACAATCGCGATACAGCCATGTCGGCGGCACGCGACCCTCCCTTGCCTCGGGCCTGCTCAAGCGAGGCTTCTCTGACGTAGATCACCCTTCGCCTTTCCACGTAACGGCCAACGAGGTGCGTCTATTCTGTCTCGCCTCCTTCTGCCTTGCCGTCCATCTCGAGCTGCCCTACCTCCAAGCTCAACAACCCCGTCCTCTTCGTAGCAATGCCGTCCACTCTCCATCCCCCACGACCAACAATGCACCCACGTCAAGGAAGTCTGCGACATGGAGCGCACCTTCCTTTCCATTGGCTACCTCGAGGACTACTTCTGCGCCCCCACAAAGTCTCGCCCACTCCTCTTCACAGCATACACCGTCTGGCTCATCTTCCTCTTCTCCACCCTCGGCATTTCTGCCTCGGACTTCTTTTGTCCAAACCTGGGAACCATCTCGCACCTGCTCGGACTTGATGAGAACGTTGCAGGCGTCACCTTCCTTGCATTCGGCAATGGCTCCCCGGACATGTTCGCAACATTCTCCGCCATGCGCACAAACTCTGGTGGGCTTGCCATCGGAGAGTTGCTCGGCGCCGCTGCCTTCATTACATCATGCGTAGTCGGTTCCATGTGCATCATCAAGCCTTTCAAGGTCGTGCGTGGCCCCTTCTTGCGCGATGTCGGTTTCTTCACTGTCGCGGTCACTCTGCTCCTGTTCGTCCTCTGGGACAGCAAACTTGAGGCATGGGAGGCTGCTTCCATGGTTGTGCTTTACGCCGTGTATGTCACTGTCGTCGTTGTTGGGAGCTGGTGGAGAAAGCGTCAAGAGAAGCGGAAACAGTACGAGGCTCTCATGCGCGATGAGTATGCTGAGGAAGAACCATATCACGACGAGGAGTCGTTTTTGGACGATCGTGAGTCTCGCTGGTTCATTGCGTCTGAATAATATCGCAGACTATCCTGTGCCCAATAGGTTCCTTCTCCCCATCCGCGTCTTCGAACAACCTGCAGGTCCCCTCTCCGTACGAGCGTGCGCGTGCGATATCTCATCCTAACCCACCAACGCTCGGGATCCAAACCGACGTCCCAAGGCGTCCCCGGACACGCTCCCTTTCGCCCTCATCACCGCCTCTCAGCCACATGCCGTCCTTCTCCCTGGTCGGTGCGCTGGAATTTAGGCGTGTGGTGTCCTCGCTCCAGCGCGATGCCGCGTCCGCCTCTCTATCGCGCTTCGAGAGTCCTCTGACGCCATATTCGTATCGTCGCCACCGACACGGCCTGCAGTCTGGTTCACGCACGCCCAGTCGCTCGCCTGTCTCGATCTTGCATTTAGAGCGAGACCCTTGGGAAGCGGCATTGGGAGTACCACTGGATGAGCGACCGCCCCCACCCCAAATCGTCGAAACCGCCTTCGGCGACTCTCTGCACGAAGGTTATGGGCATACACCTATCCCATCCATCTCGCACACACCCGCATCACCGGTCTCCTCCGCCGAATCGGACAGCGAGTCCCAGACGTACGTGGAGATGCCGCTCTCTCGCGGGCAGCGCATCTTCCGATTTATCGCGCACGTGGGGCATATCCTCTTCCCTACCCTGCACGAGTTCTGGAACAGGCCGTTCTTGGGCAAGATCGCCGCCGTGCTCGCCGCGCCTGCGGTCCTGGCGCTGACGCTGACGCTTCCTGTCGTTGTGACCTCATTCGAGAACCCGGATGCGTCAGAGAAGAGACACTCTCTGGGAGGGTCGAGCGTGAGCCCTCTGGTGGACTTTGAGGAGGAGGGCGTCGAGCGCGCGCTGATCGCGGAGGAGGAGGTCGAGGAGGAGATGCACGAGTTGAAGTTCGACAAGTGGCTTATGGCCGTTCAATGCTGTCTTGGTCCGCTCTTCTGCGCTGCCGTCTTGCTGGGTACGTGTGACCAGTTTCCCGATCTTCCCACATGTGGTCTATGGTACCACCAGCGCGGCGTGTGCTTACTATATGCGACTGTATGCAGATGGCGTGGAGCACGAGGGCTGGCTATTGCTGGCCACTGGTGTCACAGGGCTCACCGCCGCAATCCTCGTCCTCGTGTTTGCGAACAAGGGCCACTCACCCGCTGCCCAGCTCGCGCGGTGCGCGATGGGCTTCGTCGTCGCGGTGGTTTGGATTATGGCGATCGCCGACGAAGTGGTCAAGGTTCTGCAGGTGCGTCTGCTCCCGACACCTTCCCCGCCCCTTCATATGCCTATCCTTTTCGCCACTTCCCCGCATGCGCCACCAGCACGCGGCGCAACCTTGTCTGCCCCGCTAATCCGCCCTCGTCTTTCCCCATGGCGGCGCACGGACATGACCATGACACTGACCATGACGCTCCTCCACCTGTAGACCTTCGGCTTCCTTTTCGGGCTCTCGGACGCCATTATCGGCATCACCATCTTCGCCATGGGCAACTCCCTCGCGGACCTCGTCGCGAACATGTCCGTCGCCGTCTTCGCGCCCATCATGGGCTTCTCCGCGTGCTTTGGCGGGCCGATGCTCAACATCCTGCTCGGCGTCGGCATCTCGGGCTCGTACATCGTCCGCCAGACGGGCACCCCATACCCGCTCTACTTCTCGCCGTCGCTCGTGATCACCGGCGCCGGCCTGCTTGCGCTCCTCCTCGTGACGCTCGTGTTCGTGCCCATGAACGGGTACTTCCTGCCGCGAAAGTGGGGCGTTGTGCTCATTATCGCGTACGTCCTGCTGATGACCGCGAACGTCGTCGTGGAGTTGCGGGGGCAGGCTCTCCGTTGAGCGTGGGGGATGATGCGGTTGCTGGCAGGGGGAGAAGTGGGTGCCGATGCAGAGGTAGCATCTTTCGCTTGTCTCATCGTTCGGCTTCTGGTCCCAGTACTAATGAATGATACACCACCCGGAATCTCCTATCTATCGCTGTACTTTCATCTCGCTCATAGTCGAAGCATTCTCTAGCTTACTACATCTCGTCTCGTTTCCACTCGGACTACTGTCTACGCACATGCCGTCCAAGCTCCTGCATACGAGTATACAGTACGTCCAATCGATACACATCTACACACTCGGAATCACGAGTAAATTACTTACTGAGCTGAAGGAAATATACGGAAAGACTGGACCTGAGGAAGGGACAAGAAATCGCACGGCAACACACGGCCCATAAATGCGGGGTGTTCGGGAAACCCGCGGAGGCCGGGTAGATGAATGCGGGATGCACGGGTCCCGCCCGGTTCGACGTTCTCGTAAGTGCAGTACTTCTAGCAGGTCGCTTGTCTAGGCCCCTGGCCCCCACAGCGCCACTGGACAAACACCGTCAGGCGACGAGCAACCCCCGCCCGCTGCCGTGGCTTGCACCCACATTCCGATGATCTCTTCTGGTGTAAATTGCGGTGTCCAGTGACTAGTGACGGCTCGCGCCTGCTATTGCGAAGCGAGGCTGCGTCCTTCTTCCCAACGAGAACGAGCGGGGACCCGCGTCCTGTCCGGCCTTTCCAGGCCTCCCCGCACGCCCAGCCAATGCCGGCCACTCATCTCGACGCCCCCTCCCACGCCGGCCACCAAACGGAAGCAGGAGCCAAGGCAGAACCACGCGCTTCGTGCAGTATATTGCATTCTGTGCGCGCTTCGTGGGCATTGAGTTCCCGCTCTCGCCATTGGACGCGCACCGGCAGAGCCCCCGCGTACGGGACGGCGCCAGGGCGCCAGGGCTCGCAGGCTTCGGAGAATGGGTAAGCCTCTCCCTGAGCGTGCGCTGCGCGGCCGCCCAGTGTTCTTCTGGCAGGGCTGATTGTGGCCGCTGCTTGCAATTGGGTGGAGGAAGATAACGCTGCTGTGAGGGGAAGCATAAATAAGCTTGAACGGCAACGCGAAACGGACAGCGTCCCCGCGCCCGACGACTCACGAGAGCACTCGCAGCCCGCAGATCCGCACCCGCACCGCGCCGCCGACGCCCACAACTCGAACACGACTTTGAACGCGAATCTATCCCGTCCTTCGTGATGGCCTCCGAGCTTGCCTTGCCAACTTCATCAGCATCGTACCCTTCGCGGGTCCGGATGCTGACCTCCCCCGACGGCACGCGGCTCTGGGCCGAGTCCTCGGGCGACGCGTCGAAGCCTCCCATCGTGTTCATCCACGGGCTCTCGTGCACCGCGCTCGGGTGGGACAAGCAGTTTGCGGACCCGGACCTCCAGAGAAACTTCCACATTGTGCGGTACGAGATGCGCGGGCACGGCCGGAGCGGGAAACCGGTGGAGGAGGAAGACTACGCGTCGGCGCGGATCGCGGAGGACTTCAAGACGGTGTGCGACGCGTTTGGTTTGGTGCGGCCGTTCATGGTCGGTTGGTGAGTGCTAATGAACGCTCTAGCTCCGGGGAATGGGCTCGACGTACGTCATATTGATATTGAACCCTCGTCTTTTGATTTCGCAGGAGCCTCGGGGGATGCATCGCTGTCGACGTAGTCACCGCGTATGGCGCTGATTACATCTCGGGCATCGTCTATGTCGGGGGATCGATCCTCGCGCTGCACTACCACCCCCCATGCAAGCATCCTTTGATGGACGAGCTCTGGCCGATCATCTCCTCGCTCACCTCCGACGACATGAGCACCGGGGCGGAAGCCTTCGTCGATTCGTGCGTCAAACAGCCTCTCCCGTTCGACGTGAAGCTGCTCTGGATGGGCGGCTTCATCATGCAGCCGCGCGCTGCGCGATATTGGAGCATCCGGCGCACGCAGGACCACACCGTGTGGGAGGCGACCGCGCGGCGCGTGCCGGTGCTGATCGTCCAGGGAAAAGAGGACGTACACTGCTTGTACGAGAACATGATCGGGATCGCGCGGCGGATATACGACGACGTCACGGTGACGCTCATGGACGGCGTAGGGCACTCGCCGCACTTCGAGAACGCGGCGGAGACGAACAGGTGCATCAGCGAGTGGGCGAAGCGCGTCGTGGGCCGATATCAGGGCAGCGGAAAGGTGGGCCTTCTCTCCTGGATGCTCTCCGTCCGGTACTGGATGGGACTGACGGTTTCCGTGTGCTTGGCTATCGCTTCATCGGCCTATCCGATATGCCTGCTTGTCTGACAGTCGTGGCAGGTTGCCAAGTTGTAGGATATGGGGAGGACATGCTGGGGCAAAGCTTTAAGCTTCAACACCCCGTCGAGGACTATATCGGGGTGCCAGGGCCGCCAGGTCAGGTTATTTATGACGTTCAATAAGTACTCACATCATCCCATACTGCTCTCGCCGCTGTTGGCAAGGCACATATAAAAATGAATTGGTTCCAAGAAGGATGTTAGGTTCGTGTTGAGTTTGAGTCTAAGTGATTGCCTTGGAATGAGGCGTCAGCCTCGGACTTGGACGCTACGGTCTGAAAGTGTGACAACCCGTCCACCATCGTCACAGGTCCCGTGCTCGACGCGTACCGCGGATAACGCGTTAACGCTCGTCAGTGGATTGTGGCGACCGCGGTTTTATTCCCTAGACCACAGCGGCGGCTGCATCGTCGTCGTCTTGGTCCACCTCGACTTTCTTGAATCAGAGTTTACGCAGCCACACGAGCAGCGTATGTGAGAGGGATGGGGGAAGTGGTTGAGAAGCGATGCGGGGCGATGAGCGGCACGACTGGATATCGTCGTTTTCCAACTGGGCCCGACGGGCTCACAAGAATACACGAGTTAGCTGCATGTCAGATGAAATCGCGATCTTGTGAGGAACAATAGAAATGAAATGAGGCAGGGCTTGGAACACCCAATTCGGCAAGTCGTTGCTTCGGAGTCTGAACTGCGTCGCAGTACAAAAGCCCGCGCCCTCGTCTCTGATTCCTCCACCCACCTTCTCCTCCCCCATACTTCCCACCTTGCTTAGTGTATGCGACCTCATCCCCCCATCCAGTTTCCAGGTCAGCCGCTACCCCCGAAGCTCTCACCGATCATCTTCACGGACAGCGCCACAGTGGTTGACGGTGGCTCGTCCCAAGCTCAACCACCGCCTTACTCTGGCCTCCACGCCACAACCGACGCCTCTATCCAACACTTTCCAACGCACGGCACGTCAACAATGTCGTCGCCACAGTCCGCACATCGAACAACGTCGTCCCGCCACAATTTCCTGGGCGTCTGTGGTTAGCACCCACCGACCACACCGACCTCGACGATGTCATGGTCCAGGAGTACGACAGGATATATAACCCAGGCTTCCACGGTACGTCGTCCTACATCTGCATCGTCATGGGTGACGGGTGGGGGCCGCACAGGCTAGACGGGTTCGACATCTGGGCGCGAGCCATACGCGAAACGTATGGCTGTGCGTGACGCCGAAGAGTACAGCCCCAAACGGGCGACGATCCTCAAGCGCGTCCACGATCGAGTCGAAGCACGGGGGAGTGTGGACGACCGTACTTGTACCGTCATAATGTCCTACCCCGGCTGAGACTCGTCGTGCCACAATGCAACCACAAGGAGTCGAAGGAGGTCCATCGCCGCGACGCCGAAGAGTACAGCCCCAACCGGGCGAACATCCACAAGCGCGTCCACGACGGTGTCGAGGCACAGAGTAGTATGGCTGACCGTACTTGTACCGTCGATTATGGGTCATACTACTCCGGCTGGGACGCGTTGTGTTTCAAGACAATCGTGCCAGGAGCGACGCCGAAGAGTATAGCCCCAATCGGGCGAACATTCTCGAGGGCACCCGCGGCACTATCCCGGCTGAAACCCACTACAAGACCAAGTGGTCACCACATCATGTTAAAGAATATTCCCCCAAACGAGTGACGATCCTCGAACAAGCCTCCGATTACCAGAGGGGTAGTATGGACGGACCGTATATTGTACCGTCAATCACGTCCTACTACACCCATGGTAGACTTGTTCCGCCTGTCTCGGGGAAATCCTTGCAGGACAGATGACGAGATCGCAGAAAATAGCTCAAATTGGATGAAGATCCTGAAGCGGGTGCACGATACGACTTGATCTGGGGGAGTGTGTGGGCGATGGCTGTCCATAGACCGCTGTCGTTCCCTACCTCAGATCAAGTCGTATGCTGATCCAAAAGAAGTGCTGCCGTGGGCCTCAAGCAAGGCCATGGCAAAGTGAAAGTGCAGAGCCAACGGCAGACGGTACCTCGGGCTATTCATTGCGCCGCGCTGCTCCAGTCGAGATGTGGCATCTGAAGTAGACGAAGCAGAAGAGTCCACGCGGGACCATAAAACACGATGCCATCGCTGTGCTTTGGACAAAGACTAGTAAACAGCATCGATGCAGGACTCGGCCAACTTCCGCTCACCTGATGAAGAAGAATCAAAACCCAAGATGCGAATTTGCTACAATTGACTAATTGCAGGTCATCATCCAGCACATCTTCGGAGAGACCAGCGCACTTCATCAGGAGAAGAGCACAGCCCCGCGGCTCACGACAGCAAACTATTGTGCCAAACAGCTCACCAATAACAGCATCCATTAGCCATTTCTTCATGCTATGTTCACCCTTCGAGTCTGGAGCTGGCGACCTAGAATGCCTTCCAGGCGGAGTCTGGATGAAAGGGTGCGTTCAAAGCACTCGCAAATGGAGAGAATGACGAAGAGTTAGGCCTAGTATTCACGGACAAGTTCGAAGAGAGCGGGAGAGTTGGCAGGAGCATCCGAGGCAAATCACAGGAGAGCAGAACCGGAAGCCACGGGCTGCAGTCTTCCCAGACGTGAGAACTTCGGAAGAGAAGTCATTGGCACGTGCAAGTGACCCAACGCGTCCTGATCGTCCAGACGCCGACAGGGTTTGTCTCTGGGGCTCTCAACTTAGTCGACGCACACTTAAACCCGTTAGCTACCGTGCCATCTCCGCCATAGCCCGCTTTGTATTTCTTCGGAGCAGGGAGAATCACCGTACTCATAGTTCTCTCTGCACCCCCCCCTCCCAGTCGAATGGATGCAACACTACCTGCCGCCCGGACTGGCCCTACTATGCAGTGATCCGAAGCCAAAACCTGTCTTAAGCTGACACCGTTCAATATCGCGCTCAACTAGTATGGACCGTCAACCGCATAAAACATGGGCACAAAATATTTTTATGTATACACTGAGCACCCTCTCAAATGTTGGTCTCGTCGAGGTACAGTCTACTGTAGTATATACATTCTTACTAGACCCGGTCTAACCCACTTGTCCAGACTTCAAGCTTCACCGGGGCCGTCGCCGCCGTTGCTGAAGACGGCAGTACGTGGAGACTACTCCTTTTTGGGGCCTTATCACAGCTAGCGCCCTGCCAGCTTACGCCTCCTCTAACACCGCTTGGTTTATTGAGTTCGCGTGAGACGAAAAGTCTGTCCGAAGGACCGGTGAATGACTATACATATTGGGACTCTTTATAAACCGAGGCTTTCTAAGCTCTCGTGCTCCACAGCACCCCTTCACTCCACTACCCACCATGCCAGTCGGCAACCCACTTTCCGGAGAGCAAATGCTCACGTCGGTCGACGGCACCAAGATCTGGGCAGAATCTACTGGCAATCCATCTAAGCCAGCCCTCGTCTTCATCCACGGCCTCTCATGCAGTGCGCTCGGATTCGACAAGCAATTCGCGGACGAAGGGCTGCTCGAGAACTTTCATCTGATTCGGTATGAGATGCGTGGACACAGTCGGAGCGGACAGCCTCTCGAAGCCGAGGCATACAAGTCCCTTCGATATGCAGAGGACTTCAAGACTGTATGCGATGCATATGGTGTAGACAAGCCTTTCCTGGTCGGTTGGTGAGTACCGTGAGACGTGCGGATTTCTTAGACTTACTCACCAACGCGGCGGCAACGCCTCTCCCGGTTCTCAGGAGCCTCGGAGGTTCGTTCTCCCACCTCTTATATCCTCTCCTCTTCCCTGAACCCCTTTCCCCCAAGGCGTAGTAGCAGCGGACGTCCTCAACGCCTATGGCCCCGCCGCTCTCTCGGGCATCATCTACTGCGGTGGCGGCATGCCGCACCTGCACTACATGGCTGCCACCACCAAGGCCTCCCTGCAGCCGATCATCGCCGCGAGCACCTCCGAGAGCGCAGAAGACATGGCTGCCGCCCCGTCCATGTTCGTCGACAGCTGCACCGCGCAGCCTCAGCCCTACGCCACGAAACTGCAGTGGATGGGCGCGTTCGTCTCGCAGAGGCGCGAGGCGCGCATTCACAGCATCGAGCGTACGCAAGACGCCTCCGCGGAGTGGGAGCGGCGGGGGCGGGGCGGGGCCGCCTCTCGTCGGGCGCGGGACGTGCCCGTTCTCGTCGTGCAGGGGATAGAAGACCAGCATCGCAACTGGGAGGGAATGCGCGAGTTGCTTGGGAGGGTGTATGCGGACGTGGAGGTGTACATGCTCGAGGGGGTTGGGCATGCGCCACACTTTGAGGCCGCGGAAGAGACGAATCGCGCGATTGGCGCGTGGGTACGCAAAGTGGTTGCGCGGGCATGCTAATGAGCGGGGGAGGAGTCGATTGATTTTATGATATTATGTTCTTGGGACCGCGGTCATCTGCCTGCGTCTGTTCAGGATCATACAATGCCAGGCGAGGGAGATGCACTTAACAACAGCAGTGGTCGGAACAGGCAGCGACGTTGTGGAAGGTCGATGTCCAAAGACGCTGCAACGATGAAGGCAGAAATGTGAGAAATTTAGTCAAGTATGTACTTTCGCGGCCCGCGGCGCCACCGCGAGCGACGGAGGGTACTGTATCGATCAGATCTGGAGGCGCCTCGAGCGGTGGCACGGTGGAAGCGCCCAAGGAGAGGTGGGATTCAGTCTGTGACGGTAAGTAGCCACGCTTGGCCGTGCTCGTGTCCATCAACACGGTGGTCCTGAGGACGTCGGTTATGAACCTTGTATCGACCATGAGTTCTATGCTTCTCCGCACTCTCTCTCGCTTTTCCCTCCCACCACCACTGCCCTCTCCATCTCAGGCTCATCTCCTGCCCATCGTCTCGTCTGCCCTACCCTTCCGGCTCCTTCAACATGCTCCCCAATAATTTCCTCATCAGTAGCCAGTCCGATCCCTTGCAATCTCAGTCTCAACCCGAGTCTCAACAGGCGAGCGGCGGTCAGTTTGATCAGCAGGTGGGTTGAACCTCCCCGTCGTGGCAGTCGCCCCTCTTCCTTGTCATTTCCCTTTATATGTCTATTGCAGCATATTCTCACCCTGACTTTCATCGAGTCTCAGCGTCTGGACCGTAGGCCTACATTGGCTGAGCTACAGGCGAAGGCGAACCAGTTCAAGATCGAGATCTTGGCTGGGGAGACTCGCATCAAAGACCTCCGGCTACTGGCCTTGAGCAACAACTTTCCCCCGGAGAGCATCGCTCACGAAGTCAGTGAGGTGCAGAAGGAGCTGATGGAGCGGCGACAGGGATTGCAGAAGATTATGCAGTACTTGTACCCTCCGCATGCTGCCATTGGCACTTTCCCGAACGGCATGGAAATCATGTGTGTGCTCTTGAGCATGGTAGTCCGTTGGTCATTTAACGCTTTTCTACTATAGTACCCCTCAGCTCCCTCAAATGGTCACGTCCCAGCAGAACCAGCCCACTCCTTTGTCCATTCTTGGTGGTGGTTCACCACTCACTGGCGGCGCACAACCCACGCAACGACCGAACCCGATCTCGAACCTCGTTCCCATCACCTTCCAATACGTTCCCCTCGATCGACGCACCTTTACGAGAGCGTATTTCGAGCAGTGGTTGCCGAACCATCCCATCGACTCATCCATCCTTTCGCTCTTCGGTCGCAATATCGATCTCTGGGCGCTCCACGCGGAAGTCATGAACATGAATGGCTATCAGTGTTTCGTCCAGCGCCCGGCCCCAAACCAGCCAGGGCAGATTCTCTGCAACCTGATGATTGCACCAGCTCAGTGGCCGATCATAGCCGGTCGGCTCGGATTCGTGAATTTTCCGGGCGAGGTCTGTGAGCCAGCGAATCCTTCGGGCGGCGCTGTCTTCGCCGTACACCTTGAGCGTGTATACAATCAGTGCCTTCATGAATTCGATTCACACTACCTCAGGCAACTCATCCATCACCGGAAGATGTTCATCCTCGGGCAGCAGAAGGCGAACGTTGCGGAGAATAGCGGTCCGGGCATGCCTCCGCGGACCCTCAACGACCTCAAGGACCCGAAACTGATCAGCGAGACCATGAGTTACGTGAACCTTTCCGTCCAGGAGCTGCAGGCTCGCGGCGTCCCGCCCCAGACCATCTCGCTCGTCGAGAATTATCGTAACCAGCTCAATTCGATGTTCGAGGCGCAGCGGAGGTCTATTCAAGGCGTCCATAGCGCTACTCCTCAAGGGCAGCCTCGCGACGTCTCGGATCACCCGGCCGCGATGAACAATGAGGACCAGATCCTTCAGCCACAAGCCATGGATACGATTGAGGACCTAGACGCGATCAATGAGATCATCAACAACTGCGCGAACCTTTCCATTCAGGAGTCGCCGCCGATGCAGCCAGGACACCCCACTGAGCCGATGAACATGCCGTCGACATCGAACGAACAGCCGCAGGAGCGTCCAGGAGGCGGCGCACGGATACCCATCGCCCCTACGGATCTTCCGACGCAAGCAGAGATCACTGCTGCGATCGAGTTGGTAAAAAGATTGAAGGAGGAGAACAAGCGTAAGTTTGGCATGGCTCCGTCGTGGCGCGAGCTTACCTATAGCGGCCCAGATGTTGGTTTACTCACTCCCCGCCCAATCTACATCCCCGACATCCACCGCCTGGAGTACAATTCCCGGTTCGAACGGCTATATCGCATGACCACCGCGCTCGACCAAGCGCTGCCACACTACGCGCTCCATATGGAGGAGGAGCTTGTCAAGAACCTGGTGATTATAGTGAGTGTCTTGCTCTTCTGTTCGAGGCTGGTCACCTGAATTCGGCCTACCTTTCTAGACCACGGTCATGGAACATCGACGTGAGGAACTGGCAAACAACCCCTCTCAGTGCTCCATCCCGCTCGCACGGATTGTCGAATTGACGAACCAGATCACCCAAGCGGAGCAGCTCTTTAACCAGTGGTTCAGTATGCGCGCCTCGTAGCTGGCCAGAACATCAGCACTGGTATGCAGGTGCTCGTGCTGCTGCCGAACCCTGTCCGTCTAACGAATACATCTGTTCCAGGTCTTCCCTCCCCCCCGTGAACCTCGAGATATATAAACTGTATCGCCAACGTTGCTGTATGGTGGGCTTTCAAGGGATTTCCGGAATGAATAGGCAATCGTAGTAGTGTACGAGCGCGTTGACACCACCAGATGCTGCAAAGGTGAATTACATGTTCATGTTACACTGCGGATTGTACTTGTATTGGGGTAAAGAATATATCAGTGAGGATACATAAGACTCTTGGTTCGCTACATTATCGTGGATGGCCTCGGGTTGGCGGGTATCTAGGCTGACTAGCCGGAATGCCCTGAGCGAGAAAGGCAGAGACAGTAGTAACACGTAGTACATTCCAGCAGTATGCACACTTAAGGGAGGGTTTGTCAGGAGCGTTGAAGACGAGCCCAAAGTCATCGAGAACAGAAACAGGGAGCGACCAATGGCGCGAGGCTACACCGCGCTCGCCGGGCCTTGCCACTTGGGACGCAGCTCGCCGTCATCGTCGGTGACGACTTCCTCCGTCACCGCGACCTTGAACTCAATCGCGGTCGGGGTCGAGGTCACATGGGACATCTGTGCGCGCATTCGTTCAGAAAATGACTCATGAGCAGTTGCCTGGCTCGCGAGGATGCCGGGATGAAGAGAGAGAGACGCACGGGTATTACGGACCCGCGGCGTATTTCTGTGTTCCAGTTCAAGTTGGAGAGCCCGGCGGGGCCGCTTAGCTCCGTCGAGAAGCGGGTCATGGCGAGGAACTTGCGTGAGTTGAGTCTATGTAGTGCGGTGAGGTATGATGTCAATGAGATGGGCGCAAGTAGAATGGGATGGGGCGCTACGCACGCCACGAGGAATCCGTTCGCGTAGACTGGAGCGGGTACAGGATTGTTTCAAGTCAGTTCCTGACACTAACACGCACGGCACGACACGCACGCTTAGCGTCGACGCAGGAGAACAGGGCGTAGATGAAATTGCGCGGGTACGCGACCGACTGTCGGTTACCAGTCGAGAACGAGCACAGTCAGCTCTGCTTGAGGACGGATCAGGGTAGGCAAAAGCAGCGGCTTGAAACTTACGAAAGCGACCGTCAGGACGTGGCCAACGCTGAAGCATCGCGGGCGCAAACGTGAGAAAGAGAAATATAATGAAAGGCAGTAGAGCGAGGTGGGTTTACCAATTGACGGCACCCGCGCCAATAGCGTACGCCATCAGAACGTCTAGCATGGAGTCCGTCCTATGGCACATACCAGGTCAATGATGCGGCTCTTCCCTAGATTCAAGTTAGGCCTATGGGTTTAGAAGGAGACACGCACTTGCCAACCCCTGTACGGCTCCTGCGGAAGACGTAGATGAGTGCGAGCGTGAGTATGATGTCGCCTGCCATCTGAACAGAGGCCGCAACAGACGCAAGCCACTAAAACACGAAAACATTGGAGTCAGGGTGACGTTGAGCAAGTCTTCAGTGGTAGGCGCAAATACGCGATTCCGTTGCAGCATGAGACACGCACAGAGAACTTCAACGCGTCGGCGACATCTGTTGTCTTAAACCTGCAGGCATCCCGGTGAGGCCAGAACGAGATATTAGCGATATAGAAACTCACATCTTGGCCGAAAGAACTGCACGGTAGAGGCGAATGAGTTAGCTTGAGACGCAATGACGCATTGAGCAAATGCACTATGCCTCACCGACGAAGAGGCCTGGAGCGTTTTGAGATTCAGAAAGGAGCAGTTCGCCGTGACGGACACATCACCGCAACGCAACTCACTCATGTTGGCCACGTTCACGATAAACTGTCAGAAGAATAAGCTTTGATCTTCTCTGCAAGGACAAAATATTGAAAAGAACATACAACAATTACGGCTAGAACCTTGAACTTGGGTGCGACTGGAAGAAAGATGTCAGCTGCACAACGACGCCGCTGTGGTGGCCAGGCTTACGTAGCCATAATCTCCGGACGAAGAACCTATCCAAGCATAACACAAATAGTCAACCTCAGCTGTGAGAAAGAGGCTGCACGACTGACGTTTGCGATAAAAGCGCAGCTGTTGACTGGAGGGTGAATGGATGAGATCATGACGACGAGATGGATTATGTGGGCAGGGAGCTTACTCCGAATATAGGCAATAACTGGTGGTGGTAGAAGGCTTAGTACCTTCGCTCGCTCTAGAGTCCGCAAGTACTTACATCGAGTGACCTGTTTGCAATGCCGTTGTCTCAGTTGCAGAGCTCGCGAAGCAAGAACGGACTCACCAGACCGTCCTGTGAGTGAAGAAGTACGCCGGGTCCCAGTACATTTGCACCAAGTAGAACCACCTAGCCGATGGTTGGGACTCAAGAAGGTCGCATACAGGCATGAGATGAACGTACGTCGTATGGAGCACCAAGACTGAAAGGAAAGTCTGCATAATGCTGTCATCCACTTAGCCCCTGCACACAATCGGGGAAGTCGAAGGAAGGAACGTACACCACGGCCACGACCTAACCATGTCCACACATCAGCTTCTCAGGATGAAGGTGCTAGTATCCTGGGCATAGACGCACCCAAACCTTGAGGAACCTCTGGTCATCTCCATATTCACGGAAGTACCGGTACGCCTGGTTGAATAGAATGCCGTTCATGCTGTGAAGTCGTCCAACTCAGTATGTATGTCCATGACCACTCAACTGACGAGAAAGAAGGACCTACAGAAAACTCGTGGCGACGGAAATCAGCCAAGCACCAAGAGTGTTCTCGACTGCTATATGAGGGAAGAGCCCCGGCAAGGCCCCCGAGCCGATGGACTGAGAAGGGTCGTTTGTTGCCATTCCTTTCTACCGTCTTCCCTCGATGGACCAATCCGGACAAGGATACGGGAAAACGGCTCGCTGGCCGCGGCAGGCTGCTGGGTGACCGGTGACCGTTGAACCAAGGGCGGGAGGATTAACGGGTCAAGGAGGAGGTGGGTGGAGGACGAGCTCGCATCGGTGATGGCCAGGCAGCATAAGTATATGATCCTGACCGCAGAAGGGCCCTCAATTTGACTAGCGTCAGCGAATTTTCTTGTCAGAGCTTGTGAGAGAATCATCAGACGACGCTGGGAATCTACATCGGCAACATGTACTGCCGGTCAGTCATGCTGGACGAGAGATAAGTAAAAGTGGAACATAAGTAGTGAAGCCGGCGGACGCTGCCGGTCGCTTACCTCTCGCTGATGCCGATCGCCCAAATGCTCGGCCCGGTTGCGATAGCTGGGACTTGACTTTGAAGGTGGGGTCTTCGAAGCTTCAACGCTTCATCGACATCTGTCAACGGAGAGCCGGACTGGCCTTAGTCGGGTGACATAAGACGCCAGCCGACACTAGAGCAGGGGTGGACCAACTTTGAAAGACTGGCGAGTGCCACGATCAGCATATGACCAATGCTAAGTACAGCGGGGGTAGCTGGAGGGAGTTGTAAACAGGAACTACAATTAGTACCATCGACTCAAGGGTCGAAAGGACAGCCGCGGAGCTACCAGTTGACAGCACCTCCTGTGAAGAGTTCATCCTAGAAACGGAGAAATGGGTCAGAGATCGGCATGTTGCCCCTTCAACCAGACATGGACAAAGCGCAGAGAAGATATAATTATATACGGTACATTCTAGTCGCATGGAAGCAAGGAGCCCCGTTTTTGGCATCAGCGAGTTGGCTGATACATGCCGCGGCAGAACCATCGGAAGCGAGAGAGAGGTTCGATACAGTATCCGTGGATGGTGCTGGATGGTGGTAGCGATAGCATTGAGCCTGTGGCTGCGGGTTTTATGGTTGTCAAGGAATAGATGGCTGATGGTTGTCGTGCTAGGGCGTAGAGAGCAGGCGGGGGCTTGTGGACATGGCTTCGCATGGCTTGTGGTCAATTTGCATCGACGCACACGGCGGTTGCTTCCGATCAGATCTCCCGACTCTCGGCGCTCTGTCATGGAAACAACGTCAGCATGGCCATTAATATTTGCCACACTGCCCAGCGCCCGTAACCACTCCCCAGTCGCAATAGCTCATGTTCATGATCTGGTTCACAAGTTCCTGCTACCCGCGAGCGCACGTAGCTAGGAGTGGCATCTCGGCCTCCCCACCATCACTCTTTGAAATTCGGGGCTCGCAGTCGAACCTACTGAAATCCATTATGAACGTTTATGGGAGCCCTATCAGGTTCTTGCAGGAACTGCCATTAAACTCAAGACATGAAGCTTAAACTTCAAGTTCATAAGCTATATAATGCAAAAATCAACTTAGTGGAACGCTCACGCAGTTAATGTGAACGATAATATACCATTCAAGGTCACATCTACACAAAAGTTGAAGAACGCCCTTAGACACTCGATACGATAAACTGATGGACGAAGAAAACCTAAAAGTAATGTCAGGCTTCCCAAAACCTAGCATCCCGTGCGCACTCGTTAGCCATCTCTAGCTACAACATGCAAGTTAGCATGAGCAAGAGTAACGGAAAAGGTCATGAAGGCACACCTGTTCATCGGTCCTGCATACGACCACTCGCCTCCCATCCTTCGATTTCCCAATGTCCACCACCACCCCGCTGTCCCCGTCCACTTTCCCATTCGTGCCCACATCGAGCTCGAACCCAAGGCACGCCGCCTTGCTTACCACGGCCTCCCTCAGCTCGACGCTCCGTTCCCCGATACCGCCCGCGAACACCAACGCGTCCACTCTACCCTCCAGCTTCACATAATACCCTCCCAGGAACTCCAAAATACGGTCCAAAAACAAGTCGAACGCCATTTCCCACTTCCTGTCATCCTCCGTCACCTCCTCGCCTTTCTGGACCTCCTTCATCGTCCGCACGATCCGCCCGAAGTCCGTCGTGCCCGTCAGCGCCGCCCACCCGCTGCGCTTGTTGAGGATCTCCTCCGCCTCCGTGACGTGCACGTCGACGGTGAGAGCGCGGTCGTGCGAGATGCGCCCCGCGCGGTTCGTGTAGTGGAAGATGAGCGACGGGTCGATCGCCCCGGAGCGCGTCGCGCCGGGGAGGCCTGACACAGGTGTGAGCCCCATTGACGTGTCCAGCGATTTACCGCGCGCGATCGCGCAGATCGACGCGCCGGACCCGAGGTGCAACGCGATGAGGTTCGTGTCCGAAGGGTCCTGATGGGGAGTAAGAGTAGTGCTCCGATAGTGCCGGTGGAACGCGTGCTTGCCTTGTTCAAATAAGAGCTAACGGCGCCGAGGATGAACGCATCTGCCGTAGACACCGTCTAGTCGAAACAAGTCTCGGGAATTGGGAAGATGAAACACGTACAGCTGAGGCCGTGGAAGCCATACTTCTTGAGTCCGCGGCGCTTCGCGATGTCCTGGCGGATGGCGTACATGGATATATGCTCTGGGATGCTGCGGTGGAAGGAGGTATCAAAGTATGCAATGGACTTTGCGCCCGGGAGCGCCTCGATGCATGCCTTGATCACCGACAGGGCGCCACCGTTGTGTCTATGGTCCGCTCAGCGTCCAGATATTCGAGCTCGAGCGAGCAATGACTTGGAATGATGAGCGGGGCCCTGTGGTACTTACAACGGCGCGAGGTCGGATAGCTTCTCGATGTGATGATAGCTCTCCTCAGTGATGACGATAGGTTCGAAGTAATCGCCGCCGTGTACGACGCGGTGGCAGACGTGGACGATTTGATTCCGGTCGATGCTGGCCTCGCGTTGGAGGTAGTCGAGGAAGTGCGCGAATGCACTCGCATGGTCCTTGATGCTCTGTGCCGACTCCTTGAAGCCCTCAGCCTCGCGACCCACGAATGCGAATGAGAAGCGGGCGGGTGGGGCAGAGATGTCCGTGATGGCTGAGGTGAGGAGAAGCTGGACGGCATCATGCGTGGACTTCGGAGCTGCGCTAGTGCGCTTGAAGAGGGATATCTTGAGTGAGGAGGAGCCTGCGTTCGCGGCGAGGATGAGGCCGGACTTGTAAGGAGAAGCGGGTGAGGGTTCGGACATGGTGGGTGCGAAAGGTGCAGGCGAAGCGTTCGAGTTCTAGAGTTCCGGACCATCCGTTAGCATGTCTCGACCTCGACGGTCAACTATGTCAACCAATGGGTAGCCGTTGGCCCAAACGATGCCCAGATGAATCCAGGAATAACCTGTGGGCGGCGTGCAGCATCAAGCCGCATGTGGACCGTGTCGGCATGGCATGAAGGTCGGGTCTAGGTTGAGCAAGTGAACCACAAAGATAACTCACAGAAATCGATTGGCGGAGGCTGCGAGAGGTGTCTGCACTATTGTACTAGCGACCGCATGCTCGGAGGGGAAGGAATTGGAGGCGGCGGCAGGTACTTTGAGGGCTGGCCATGGATTCCAGATGGAGACTTGGTTGAGGGTACCGGGATGACATCTCGTATGACGTCGTTTTCGACGCAAGCGGCGAACGACGCATCCACCGGTTAGGGTTAGCGTGTCTTACAGCTTCATCACCCAGACTTTTGAGGTTCTGGACGGGGGCCGAGCCTTGGGCATCGGATGGTGCAAGCAGGCAGACGAAGGAGAGAAAGAGAATACCTGGGAGACATTGGATGAAGGGTGAAAGGGGGAGGAGACAGAAGGAAAGTTGAGCGTGACGACACGGGGGTTAGCGGGCGGCGGTGATTGGCAGATGGGCGTGACATGTGTGACGCGACGCGTATTTGGAAGGAGATCGTCGAGTATGCGGTAGTTGTGACGCCATGGTCGACCTGCCTCCTCTTGCACTTGCGCACGTCCCCATCGCGCTCTATCGTATAAATATGTCATACCCTCGCCTCGACTGCGATGGCGGCCCCCTCTCTCTCCCCTTCACCGTCTCTCCTCGAGAATCATGCCTGGACAACGCCTCTTCCAACCAAACCCCCCTCCAGACCGCTCTCTCCTTCCGGAGTCTGTCCTCGACCTCAACGTCTCTCTCGACACCAGAAATGTACTTCCCCCCGACGAGTTGGCTGCCATCAAGCAGTTCCGTAAGGCTGCCGACTACATCGCCGCAGGTCCGTCACCATCTCTTCGCTACTCTCTTCAAACCTAACCGTAATCCGCATATTTTAGCCATGATCTTCCTCAAGGACAACGCCCTCCTCGAGCGTGACATCGTTCCTGACGACATCAAGCCTCGTCTCCTCGGCCACTGGGGAACGTGTCCTGGCCTTATACTCGTCTATGCTCACCTCAATCGCCTCATCTCCAAGACTGGCATCGACGCCCTCTTTGTCGTAGGCCCCGGCCACGGTGCCCCTGCCATCTTGGCTTCACTCTGGCTCGAGAATTCCCTCGCCAACTTCTACCCCAAGTACTCCCGCGACAAAGAAGGTCTCTCTACCCTCATCTCATCTTTCAGCTCTCCCGGTGGTTTCCCAAGGTACGAGTCCTTCTTGACTTCATTTGCACCGGCTGATCAACTCCATGTAGTCACGTCAACGCCGAGACTCCGGGTTCAATACACGAAGGTGGCGAGCTCGGTTACGCTCTCGGTGTGGCGTACGGTGCCGTCATGGACAAACCCGATCTCATCTGTGCTGTCGTCGTTGGCGACGGCGAGGCCGAGACCGGACCGACTGCTACGTGAGTGATGTCCTTCCTCCACCTTAGCTCTTTCTCAACGCTCGTATCTCGATATTCAGCGCGTGGCATGGGTCCAAGTATATCGACCCTGCAGAGTCGGGGGCAGTTCTTCCGATCGTTCACGTCAATGGCTTCAAGATCTCCGAGCGAACCATCTACGGAACCATGGATGATGAAGAACTGACGGCGCTCTTCACCGGCTACGGTTACCAGGTCCGCATCGTCGAAGATCTTGAGAACATCGACCAGGATCTCGCGGCCAGCATGGAGTGGGCTCTCAGCGAGATCCGCAAGATCCAGAAGGCGGCACGGAGCGGCAATCCTATTGTGAAGCCGCGCTGGCCTGTTTTGATTCTGCGCACACCCAAGGTTCGTTGTACGAAGATGCTCAGTCGGGGGGATGGCGCTGACATGCGAGTCGCAGGGCTGGTCCGGTCCCAAAGAGCTCCACGGCGAGTATATCGAGGGATCGTACAAGTCTCACCAGGTGCCTCTTCCCAACGCGAAGACTGACCATCTCGAGCGCGAGATGCTTCAGTCCTGGCTCCGCTCTTACAACCCCAGGGAGCTGTTCGGCTCTGATGGTGTCCCGAATTCATCCATCTTATCCGTCATCCCGAAGGTGGAATGTAAACGCCTCGGCATGCGCGAGGAAGCATACAGGGCGTACACCCCCCTTGATGTCCCGGATTGGCGCAAGTTCGTCGTCAGGAAGGGTACCTTGCAGAGCTGTATGCAGGTTACGGGGGAATTCCTCGATGCCGTCGCGCAGCAGAACCCGCACTCCTTCCGCGTTTTCTCCCCCGACGAACTCGTCTCCAACAAGCTCGATGCCGTCCTCCGCCACTCTGGCCGCAACTTCCAGTGGGACATCGCCTCGCGTGCTTCTGGGGGGCGCGTCATCGAGATCCTCTCCGAGCACACGTGCCAGGGCATGCTTCAGGGATACACCCTCACCGGACGAACAGGGCTGTTCCCGAGCTACGAGGCCTTCTTGGGCATCGTTGACACCATGATGGTGCAGTACGCGAAGTTTGTGAAGACAGCGGCTGAGGTGCCGTGGAGGCAGCCAATGGGATCGCTGAACTACGTCGAGACCAGTACGTGGACACGGCAGTGAGTGTTGTTCACTTTCAGGCATCATTCAGAGGCAGGGGCTGATGGTTCTGGTGGTGATGCTAGGGAACACAACGGCTTCTCGCACCAGAACCCGGCGTTCATCGGCGCTGTGCTGAACTTGAAGCCACAGTCGGCGCGGGTGTATCTCCCTCCCGACGCGAACTGCTTCCTGTCGACGATGGCACACTGCCTACGCGCGAAGAACTACGTCAACCTCATGGTTGGCAGCAAGCACCCCTCTCCGGTCTGGCTGACCCCCGAAGAGGCGGATGAGGTACGCGCTTCATGGCAGCGCCCCTTCTCAGTTGCCCCCAAAACTGACACTGGATACTCCTTTAGCACTGCATTGCGGGCGCATCGGTGTGGAAATTTGCGTCAACCCACGAGGGCATGACTCCCGACGTCGTGCTCGTTGGCATCGGCGTCGAGGTCACATTCGAGGTCATCGCCGCCGCTGCGCTGCTCCAGAGGGAGATTCCGGCCCTGCGCGTGCGCGTTGTGAATGTGACGGACCTCATGATCCTCGGGCGGTACGGGTCGCACCCACACGCCCTGAGCGACGGAGGCTTCGACTCGCTCTTCACGTGCCACAGGCCCGTCATCTTCAACTACCACGGCTACCCTGCCGAGCTCAAGGTGAGCTTTCGTTTTTCCTTCTTCACGTCCCCGGAGACGTTGACCTGGTGAGCACCATCGCAGGGTTTGCTGTTCGGGCGGCCGAATCTGGACCGGATGACGATTAACGGGTACGCTGAGGAGGGCACGACGACGTCGCCGTTCATGATGCAGCTGCTGAACGGGACGAGCCGGTACGACATCGCGGCGCAGGCGGTGCGAGCCGCGGCGATGCACAACCCCCGCGTCGAAATCGATGCACACACGACGATCAGCCGCGTGCTGCACCTCGCGCAGAAGGACAAGGAATACATCCTGGAGTACGGGGCTGACCCGGCGGGCACGTTCGACGTGCCCAAGTTCGAATGAACGGACGTGTGGAGAATGGAGAACTAAATAGACGATGGATGATGTCAATGTGGCGAGCGAAGGCTGGCTCCGAGTGGACCATGTTGTTTTTTGTCCGACGGGTCGGGTTCGACACGGTTTGTTGTAATTGTACCTGCGACGGTTGGTATCTGTTCCTAATGCCATTTGCCTGATCTCCGAGCTCTGCATACTAGCTCATCGGATAGTGGACGGATGTGGTCGGCCGCCAAGATAGGGTGGCAATGGTACGACAACTTTGCTGTGAGGCGTTTCATGCACGGCCAAGAAGGATGTTTTGGCTGCCTCGGAGCTGAGATGCACATGGTCCTAGGCAAGTGCAATGCAAATTAATTGTCTATCACAAGCTGAATCTTGCACTTGCACACAGGCGCAACTTTCCCCGGGACATCGCGGGCCCCGAACAGTGGATATCTAACCACCTCCATTCATGATAGGTTTACACCGCCGTATGCGTATCTCTGTCCATCTGTGGCTTCGTATCCGATCCCGCCTCTTTAGAGGTCCTAGCAGGCCGCCGGCCGTCAGTGGATAATCGGGGCGTCATGGAACTGACTTCGCAGGTGTATCGGATAATCAGACACCCCCGCCGCGCTGCCCTTCTTCTCATTATGGGGCGGATGGCAATCAGGAGATTCGATTATCAATACCAAGTTTCACATCTTGAACGCCGGCAGGGAATGATTAACATCTACAATTTGTCTACGACCTTCGGGATTCGGAGTCAGCTGGGAGCTACAAGAGACGATGAAACTTGGTCATATAATATTGAAATTACAAGTGAGTACACTATGACGATGCGCCAGCGGCCCTTCGCTGATTAATCTGTACACTAGTGCTAAGTATGTAGTAGTAGGTATTATTGGGATGCTAGTTTATCACGTCAGCTTTCGTCAATGCGGAGTCGCAGAAGGTATCTAGAATGCCTTGTCCAAACACCCTGCAGCTGAGTTCGGCTCATTTGTTCCGCCCGTAGGAGACAGCCAGCACGGGCAAAGCTGGCAATGCCACCGCGCTGCTCTTGTCCAGAGTCTCGCTCTTCCTGCGCGCTCTCTCCAGGAAGAGGAACGAGATCACGACCATGTCCCGGATCACGAGCGCGCGGCCCGCCAGAAGGAGCCTCGCAGGTTCAGGGTCTACGCCCTTGCCGGCGCCCGCTGCATACTGCGTGCCATCCCCCTCAAACCGCCGCCGAGAACGGTCGAAACGTGCGATGGGCTCCGCGTAGTCGTCGTCCTTGGTGTACAGCTGCGGGTAAGAAGAGTCCAAGTGTTTTAATTAAGCCGTGTGCGCCCCGGGTGGGAAGAACGTCGACTCGAGACGTACCTCGAGCGTGCTGAGGCTTCTATGGCCAGGTGCGCACCGCCACTTGTACTTCCGCCCCAGATGGTCTCTGAATGACACATTCCTGCAGCGACATTTAGTAGTCAGTAGGTTGAACCTTCAAACGCCCGGGGTCAGGTCGGGGAAAGGAGCTCACGCGTTCATGGAGTGGTCGCCGAGACGTGTGTGCAGCCAATTCCGCAGCGGGATGGGCAGGTTCCTCCCGAGGATAACCCTATTAGGGAGGAGGTCCCGCTCCTCCAGAGACGCGAGGGCCGCACCGTTCACGTTCATGACGTACGTCGTCGTCCCGGACCAGCGCTGGCGCGTCGAGACCGTGTACAGTGCACGCCCGCCTGCGTCATAGATGGTCGCATTGCTCGGGTCGTCCGGGGTCAGCGTGAAGGTCGTCGCGGTGCGAGGGGACGTCTGCATGAGCTGCAGGTAGTACGTGTGGGCCGGCGGCGTTGGGGGGCGGCTGGTGGCGACTGCGTCTTTCTGTCTCCATACGACAATGCCTTAAGTAGATGACGCGTCCGCGCTCGTTGGGCTCCAGTGATGTTGGAACACCTGGGAGCAGAGCCGGCCGCCCACCCTTGCAAAGATGCGGTGGGCCCGGCGCATGCCCTGACGCCGACGCCCAGGTAGTTACCTTAAGCTTCGCAGGGGCCGGGCGTATCGGAGTGGCAGTTATGGTCGTCGTCTGTTGTTTTGGTGGGGGCATGCCTCTCGGGGCAGTCGGAGACTCGGAGTGCTTCGACATCGATTAGAACGCTGTCGGACGCGGAGACGCGCACTCTCGCAGCGATCTCCTCTCTAACGGATACTTTTCAAGCACATCTTGGCCATGCTCGTACGATCCCTACGTAGATCTCGAAACTGGCGCGCATTCTATGGTCCGCGTTCCGCTATTGATAGAACCTCCTTGTCCTCGAAGCCAAGTTCGTGGTGACCGCAGCGAAAGAAGCTGCATCAAACATTGGTTCTTGTCCGTTATCATCTCAACGTCGACGCAGCACGTTAGACCGCTCAATTATGAGCAACGGTCACTAGACATCGCCAAACTGCTCAGCGGAAGGCATTGTGGTGATACCAATGCTGCTCACGTTTTACTAGGTATTTCCTGGCCAATAGTGTTTTCCTTCACAGGCCCCTTTACCGTGGGACTAGAAGGGTTGTCTTCCAGCCATCCACCAAGCCAAGGATCTATGCAACACCGGCGCTGAGTAATGTGTCTGGTAAATTGAGAGGGGAAGCCGACCTGACGCTGGGCTTTCCGTTCTCCCAAACGGGTGCAGGTGAAGATGGATAGCATGAAACAAATCCGGCATGCGCTTCTTTATCTCGTCGATCCACCATCCCTTTCTATCCAGGCTGTCGTACAGCTCTACAGAATAATCATCAAGCCGTGGAAAACGTCGAAGCAGCTCTCTGATCTGCGTTCCAAAGAGCATGTCCAACGCTTCCAATCGGGGAATGACGAAGTAGAGCGAGCCATCGTCATTCGGTGAAAGCCCCTTCGCCGCGGAGGACGGTAAGCACGCGTTCGTTCCCGTCCACAGTTTAACACAGCGCAAGGTGGTGTACGCTCGTGTATGCCAGAGACAAGTGCAAATGACAGAGTGTTTCCGCACTTCGTCGGCTTTGAACTCGGAGCCTGAGGGCGCATAACATCTCCGGCCAACGAAATTCAAATCGAGCGTTTGGAGGCAAGGAAAGCCCGATAGGAACGTCCAAAACCTTTCTGGCAACGGAAAAGGGCAAGTAGGTTTGTGCACGACAGATTTTGAATGTTCTCAAAATACTCACTGTCATCGTGGCTTTCGGTCCATCCCAATTCATTGAGACAAAGATATGAGACTGAGTCGCCAAATATACCCAGAGGAAAGTTTGTGGGTGGTGCTTGTAGCTGTCCAAAGATTCATTCTGTTGAGCATATTGTAGCAAGTGTAGAGGCATGACTTACGGTCAAGGTTTTCAAGTTTCTGCACGCAAGAGCAGGTCGCATCTCGGACATGCGTCTCCCGTGGCTCTCCGATATGGTTTGCCAGTTAGGTGGACGGTAAAATTCCAAGTATAACTCGCTAATATTGGGATATGACCATACGAGATGCAGCAGAGTGCAAATTGTATGGCCAGAGATGGAAATGGCGAGCCTGGTGACGTGGGGGAACGAGGCCGCCAGCGCATGAATGTAATTGGTGTGGTGAACTGAGCTGATCAATGGGAACGCCAATGATTGGCAATTCCCGAGTAAAGAAGGGAGAGGCGATCGAGCAATGGGCACATATGTCAACTTCTTACTCAAAGCTGGTGCCGACTGGGGGAAATGGGACACTCCCGTTACCAGATCCGCAAGGAAAGGTTGTTGCGTAAGTGTGCGTATCAAAAGATCGACCTGTCGTTCGGTATCCAGTTCAACATAACGTAGTAGGTTGAGACGGCTACGAGGGTAGAAGGCCTTGCAGGTCAAGGCGCAGGACCTCAAAGTTGAATACGTGTTTCTTCGGCTGCCGGCGAGTGGCCAGGAATCTTCACTGCAGGAGTCGATCGCTAGCTCCCAGCATTCAAGTGGAAGTGAGTTCTGTGGCATCCTAGATGGTAGGTCGTGGTGCTTGGATGGTGAGCAGACCGTAGCGTGGATGGAGGTCGGATGCTTGCCGGCGAGGATCGATGTCACCGATGACCATGAGCGCTAGCGTCTCCGAGGCCACTGTTCCTAGTGTTTGGCCTTGGATTTGCCCATGTTTGTGAGTGTTTTGGGCTGTGGCAAGTTGATCACGTACTGCTGGCAGCTCCGGTGTACTTAGTACTAATTCCAGAAACTTGAGTAATCTAACAAGTCCGAGTCACTCCCAATCTCAAAAAACCGCGGGTCGATTTTCTGATAGCTCATTGAACCAACTACATACTTAACGAGCACTGGTCCTCCACTGTCGCCAAGAGTTAACTTCCGCAGGTTCGAACTTCGGAACCACTGCACACGCCGAGTTTCACAAGATATACATGTCCATAGAATTTAAACAGAACTGGAGCCTAGACACCGTAGAACTGGGAAAGTTACGGCGTTACAGTCCAACAAGCCCAGTCCGCGCTTCAATCCCAATCGCCTCATCAGAGGTGGCAGAAGTCGGGCGAAACCTGGGCCGCGGTGGCATTGACGATGCCCTTCGCGACGCCCTGCGCGCCCGCGAACTGGTCGAAGGCGGTCTTGCTGAGCTGGAAGATCTCCGCGTTGTCAACCGCGATCATGTAGACCGGGGCCTGGCCGTCGTACTTCAGCTTCCAGCACGAGGCGCACTCCGACGAGCCGTCGACTGCACGGGCGTGATGAGTAGGCGAGTCAGCTACGTGCATGCAAACAGGTCAGAGGTTTGCGGGATGGACGCACCGGCACCGGGGACCTCGCCGTAGAAGGGCGCAGTGGGCAGGTCACCGAGCGTGTGGAACTCTGTGGATGCACATGCAGGTATAAAAATCAGGAGACCGTCGCGCTGCCTAGGGAAGTGGGGAGACTTACGAGGGAACTTCTGAGCGAAGGTGGCCGCGCAGGAAAGCGACCCAATGGGCGTGGTGGGGTTGAGGTCGAGGGAGAAGCCGACGCGGACGTTCTGGGCCCCGTTGTCGCCGCCGTTTCCGTAGTTGCCCGGTGCGGCGACGGTGGAAGCGACGAAGGTGGCGACGGTAGCAGCGAAGAGCGTGAGGAACTGCATGCTGAGGACGTTGGGCGAAGAAGAAAGGTTGTTGGGCAGAATAGCGATAGCGGGTCGAGTGGCTCTGTGTCTGCCGGTAGAACGAGTGGTTCTTCGATGGTCTGTTAGCGTCGAGTTCGCGAGTCTTTATACCTCACTAGACTTGGGCGAAACTTCGAAACATACATCCCAAAGACCTTCAGGCAGTGTAGACGGACCCTAGCCGCAGTAAGATGAAGCAGCCGTAAACTCGACTCAGCCATGTGGCGGGGACGCCCCAAGACAGGGGACGGGAAGAGGGGAACGAGAACGGACGAATGAGGTCCTGTCGGATAGTATGCTTTCAGCCTGTGGACGAGCCTTTTCGTGCTCTGCTCGAACCATAATGACACTGCCAGCCCGTGTTTCCGGGGGTGCCACGCCGAGACGAGCTGTTCATGTGGTCATCCTGCAAATTCTTACACATCTGTGCCAAGCATCCGAAAAGCGAGTTTAGAGGACCGGCGTGTATACCATGCGAGTGAGAGCAAGACGTACGCAAACTTGATCCATCATAAATTCTAGAAGACCTGATTGTTATCTCAGTTGACTGTTCTACAAGGATGAGGATAGGAACGAGAAAGGCAATGCTCGAATTCACGGGCGTAACCACCAAACATATGTGAAACGCGGCCCTAGGACAGGTGCTCCACTCGTCCGTAGCTGTGCCGGCCCCATGTCGCCTCGAGTGAATTGTATTTGGATAGGGGCGGACTGAAAGCTAAAATGTTCAGCGGAATGCTGTGCAATAGGCTTTGGGAGGTCCGACATTGAGAAAGAAGCTCGTAAGCAGTGTTACGACCCACTATCAAGAAGAGACACTGTGCATATTATATGTAGCGGAATATATTCGCTTTCTAGGAAGGAAATACGCTCAGTTGCCCGCAGGGGAAATGAGAGAAGTACGACGCACGACGTTTCTGCGGTAGCCTGAAGCCACCTGGCCGTCCTCGAGCTCTGCATTCGCCAAGGAGCCCTGTCGTTCCCGCCATCGCTCCATAAGCTGGGCATCGCTTTCCGCAATTGTGGGTTTTCTTTGACAATCGTCAGGACCACAGGATGCGCTCAAATGTAATCCTGCGCGGTTGGCTGGATCCGCCTGGGCCTCGGACTCCGAGTCGGAGTCTTTCCGACTTGACGCTTTCTAGAGGCGAACACGTTGAATAAGGAGACTAGAAAATCCATGTATGACAGAATTGCGCTCACCTCATCTTTCTGCGTGGTTCTCGCATGATCCGCAAAACGCCTACGAAAAGCGGCGAGAGTGGCCGCAGGGGTGTGACTCAACTTGTGGGCAAGCCCGACCGCTCGCAATGCGTTCGTAGTCCCGGCAGAGACAGTGGGGGGCATAGAGAGGCTCAGAACGGAGATGATCGCATATGATGCGACGCAGGACTGGATAAGATCGAGATAAAATAATAAGAGAGCAGCGCAGAGGGTGTGTTTGAATTCTACTGTCATGGATGCGACGTCGTCTATCGTGGGGGGGCCGGCCCGAGAACCGGTCCGATATTCTCCGAATCCGACCCATGCGTTTGGTTCGCTGCAGCTGATTGTAGTCAGTGCCGCCACTTCGACGACCAACTCGACGTTGCTCGCACGTACTGGTCTTTAGCACTTCTGAGCTTTCCTTTCAGTCCTCTCTACACTTATCGAGTAAACGAGCGGCCTACTCCACTACTGGTCTTCGGCCCATGTCTCAATCACCACCACTCGACCCAGAGCAGCCACACATCCTTTCCCTCGTACTCCACGCGAAGAGAGCCTTACAAGAGGGCCAACAGTTATGCTTTCGGGCCAGTTCGCTTTCCGCCTCCTCTGCTCAGGCAGCAGTAGATGTCCTTGCTCTCGACGCCCAGGTCCGGTGGATGTCTGAAGCGGTGCTAGATCAGCTCAAGGTAAGTATTCGTTCTCTCTAACGGGAATGTGAGTCTGGTGCATATACGTGACCGTAGATGGCCGCTCAAGTTGCCAAGTGCATAGAGCAGAAACGCACAGAGCTTGGTGGGCAGGTCGGGGTACGTGCTTCCTCTTTGTATATGATACCCTTGAGGTCCCTCAAGTTCTGTAGGAATGGGATAGTATCCGCAACCAACGCACCGACGCACTCGACGCCGTGCTTGAGTCTCTCGGAACCCAATCCGTTCCACCCGATTTCCACACTGTTTCCGCCGACTCTTCGCCCTTTGGAAGCCAGAACAACTCCGATGACGAGCGAGACGTGGAACACCACCCAGAGGACGAAATCATGCCGTTCGGTCCTCCCCCTCAGCCTAGCTCAAGCCCGTCGGATACCATCCGCAACCGCTCCCCCACAGTACGCAAGCAGGAGAGGAAGAGTAGGAGGGAAGATCGGAGTCGGTGGAAGACGCTGCGGGACTTCGTGAACGAGCGGGCGATCGAGGACTTGTTGGACACGATTGAGAAGGATCGGTTGGAGCTCGATGTGGGTCCTTATGTCACTACAGATGTTACTCCGCGTTCAGGTCAATATATTTCCTTCGTTATAGGACATACTTGCGACGACCTCCGACTACCCGGAATCCTTGTCTCAGGCAATCGACACAATCAAGGAGACGGTTCCGGTCGAGGTCCCCCTGCCACCCTTCGGCACGATATTTACGTCTCAGGAAGCGACGTCGAGCAAGATGGCGGAGCAGCTAGACTCTCTGGTGCATCACTACAACAATATGACCAATGCCCTGCACGACTTCGAAGCTGGTGAAGAGTTCGGCGAGGAGGACATCCAAGGTGCTGTCGCTAGTGTCTTGCATATTCGTGCCTACTCATCCAGCACTATTGCAGGCATGAATACAGATGCTAATGCACTGCCTATCATCATCGCGGAGCTGGAGGAAAGTGCCAGATCCATCAATGGGTACCAGTCAGTGGACTTCCCATTTCTTTGTCCGCCCGTCGCACCAACGGTCCCTCTTTCCAGCGAACAACTAATGGTCGCAAAGACCGCTGCACAGGAGCGATTGGACATCCACCGGGGGATTCTCACCGACCTTGACGAGCTCGGTGACATCATGACAGAAATGCTCGAGCGCCAGCAGGGTGTCGAGGTGTGCCCCATTCACCTCCTGTATCCTGCTCCCCTTTCTAACGAGAATATGATGTTTGCAGAACGAGAGCATCGAACACCTGTCCTACTTGCACGCCCAACTCCAGCCACTTGAGGAGCTCCACCACAAGTATACTTCCTACCAATACGCATATAGCAAGCTCGTCCTCGAGTTTGCTCGTCGCCTCCGATACCGTGAGGCTGCACAGCGCATCATCACGACGATGACCGGGCAGCTGGACGCCATGACCGAAGGTACGGGCCTGGTCTGACTTCCATCCTCTTATATGTGTGGCGTCCACTAACAGCTGTCATTGTGCAGAGGAGCGAATCCTGCGTCAGGAATTTCAAGCCGAGCATGGACAGTACATCCCGGAGGACTTCTGCCTGCACGTCGAGAACCTACCGAACCGCTGGATAGTCACGACGTGGAACGACGAGCAAATCGAGACACTCCCGAGCATTGCTGACGACGTCGTCGAAGAGGTAAGCACTCATGAGGATTGCTCTGACAAGCGACTTACGGAGATTTATTGCAGGCGAAACAGCGGACAACAGGAGCGGAGGTTGGTATCGGTGCTAGTCAAAGCCTGTAGCCTGGGAAATTAGTGTTTCATGCAAACCATTGATGCCCCGAGCCGCATATTGTATTTAGAATAAACAGATGGTGAGCATGTTCACGGTAAAAAGCCGCAGAAGGCGAAAAATATGAGTCGGCCCAGGATCGAACTGAGGACCTTCTGTGTGCTCCGAGGCTGTTAGACAGATGCGATAACCAGCTACGCCACCGACCCATATGCACAGAGTTCCAGCCACATATTAACGATGGGCGCTTCGATGCGGTGCGCAGGTATGCGGACCTGAGGCCTGACGCCCGGAGGCTGCTGAAGTGGACCCGGGTCGCAGCAACGTCGGTTACACCTACACAATCATGTCTCTCCTCGCCCCCATAATTTGCGACAATGGGACGGGTTACTCCAAGGTTGGGTGTGTATCAATCCTTTCTTTCCTCTTTTCCATTGCTTAGACTCAAGATTTGCCAGGTTCGCCGGCAACTCCGACCCCTCATTGTGAGTGTATTGGACCTTACACCACAGCCCGCCGCCCCTCATGTCCCTCTCTCCAGTGTCTTCCCCACCGCGATAGCAACGCGTGGACCAGCTGCTCAAGCCTCTCGCGGACCTACCCTTCCCTCCAAACCCGGTCATCTCGCGTCCAAGCGTGGCGTCGAGGACCTCGACTTCTTCATCGGCGACGAAGCTCTCGCCAACGCCCAAACCCCCGGTTATGGCGTCAACTACCCCATCCGCCACGGTCAGATCGAGAACTGGGATCACATGGAGAGATATTGGGAGCAGACGATCTTTAAGTACCTTCGTGCGGAGCCCGAGGACCACTATTTCCTCCTCGTGCGTCTCTCTATTGCTCCGGTCTGCGCACGCAGCACTCGTCTGACGCTTGATCGTGGCCGATGTCCATCCCCCTCACACCACTATCGTTGCCCGCGACCGACGCATAGACTGAGCCCCCATTGAACCCCCCGGAGAACCGCGAGCAGACGGCCGAGATCTTCTTCGAGTCCTTCAACATCAAGGGCCTCTACATCGCCGTGCAGGCGGTACTCGCGCTCGCAGCCTCGTGGTCCTCGAACCGGACCGACCGCACGCTCACCGGTACCGTCATCGACTCAGGTGACGGTGTTACGCACGTTGTTCCCTGCGCAGAGGGGTATGTCATTGGCAGCGCGATCAAGTACATCCCCATCGCTTGGCGTGATATCACGCAACTCGTGCTCAACCTCATGCGCGAGCGCGGAGAAATGGCGAACGTGCCGCCCGAGGACCAGTGCAAGGTTGCCGGCAAGGTCAAGGAGCAGTACAGCTACGTGTGCCAGGACATCGTCAAGGAGTTCAGGAAGTACGACCAGGAGCCGTACAAGTTCTTTGCGCGGTATGAGGGCGAGCACACCGTGACCGGGCGGGTGAGTCATGACCAACATATATGCGGCGAGTTTCCTGTGTTTTGACGGGCTTCTTGCGTAGAAATACGAGATTGATGTGGGGTACGAGCGGTTCCTTGCCCCCGAGATCTTCTTCAACCCCGAAATCTATTCCTCCGACTTCCTTACCCCCCTTCCCGAGATCGTAGACGGTGTCATCCAGCAGTCTCCCATTGATGTCCGTCGAGGTCTCTACAAGGTTCGTCTGTCGTATGTCAAACTTCTGTCTGCTACTGACTTTCTCTTACATAATTGTAGAATATCGTTTTGTCAGGTGGCTCCACGATGTTCCAACACTTCGGCCAGCGTCTGAAGCGCGACCTGAAGCAACTCGTCGACCGTCGGCTCGAACCGAGCGCACAGACGAGCGACAGCCAACTTCGGGTGCGTCTGACAGCTAAGCCAGGTGTTGGTTCGGGTTCAGTCACTGACCTTGCCCTCAACAGTCGTCTGGTGTTGACGTTGAGGTTATCTCTCACAAGCGTCGTCGGTACGTTTCTCGGGCCATTCCTGCACCTTGTTACATTGACGTTCAACTTCTGTTCCAGGTACGCCGTATGGTTTGGTGGATCGCTCATGGCCTCCTTGCCCGAGTTCTACTCGTTCTGCAACACGAAGGCCCAGTACGGCGAGATCGGCCCCAGCATTTGCAGGCGGTACCAAATTCTTGGCAGCGCGACTTAAGTCTAAAAGAACAATGTACGCCACGGCTGGTTAGGATCAAATGCAAATGTACTTTACACCCGGGCGTGAGCCTCGGAATTGCACCTTCGCGCCGTCATCTAGGAGACACTTCAATAGAAGGAATGTTCAGTTCCAACTTTGAAATGGAGTGCGAAGCACTAGCATGGGAACAATAGGTGCGCTAATGCGAAGTGGTATGGCGCGCACATCCAGCTGGAGCAACTGCACTGGAAACCAAGGAACCTCCGTTCTCCCATACCGCAGTATCTTCTCTCCTCCCTGTCCTCGGCATCGAGCCCGCTGTCATCTTCCTGGCCTTCAGCACCCCACGGCTCATATGGTTTACAAGCCATCTATGGATGACATCAGCACGTGTGGAAGTGACCTCCAAGAGCTGATCAAACTCACCTGTAGGACTTTCGCAAGCACGCGCTTGCCGCTCTCCGTGTCCGTCTCAACCTTCTTGATGACCTCCTCGAGCAACCACTGTCTCAGCACGAAACGGGGGTTAGCGCCCTTCGCCTCTCTCTCCCTCGCAGCATCCACATCGGCCTCCCCGTCCCAGTGGTCGCGCTCGCTTTCGATGCGCGCCGCGTACTTCCTCAGCCAGTCGGACCAGTCGCTCTGCGCGCGGATGGGGTCGAGTCGGTTCGGCTCGGAAGTAAGCTTGAGGATGTTGTCGATGAACGCCTTGCGACTCTCGTCTGAGGATGCAATCGAGGGCTTGAAAAAGCAGAGGTGGCGGAAGGTCCCGTGGAAGTCGAGGCTGTGGTCTCGCATGAGGGAGAGGAGCGGCTGGGCAAGCTTGGACTCATTGTCCTGGTCGATCCGGCGAAGTCCCAGCCGCTGCACAGGTATTGATCAGCCAAAAGCGTTGGGTGGTGCATGGATCCGCAAGACAGTTGGGGCGTACCTTATGCATCAGTCGACCATACTCGACGGCACACGTTTCCTCTGCAATACGCTCCATCTCTTCCTTGACGAGTTCGGTGCCTCGCTTGCTCCATTCTTGAACTTGTTCTTTGGAGGCGTTCTCCGCCCAGCCAGGTGATACGGCCTTGCCACCTAGCTCGTTTTCGGCGCCGATGAGAGGCGACAACGCATTGAGGAGGGCCCGCAACGCATATATGCTATTGCGAAACGTCAGATACAATAGCAGACGTTTCATATCACACGTACATCATTCCGGGTTGGAACTGGAGTTGGAAGAAATATTCAGTACATCTAAAACCATGCTTGAGGGTAGTCTGCCATACCTTGTACATGTACCGTCCTTCCTGATCACTGTGGTTACATATATGCCATGGGTCATAAACGTCCATAAAGGCATAAGGTCCTGAATGACCCCCTATGTTAATGCATTATCAGAGGAAGTGCAAACATCAATCTCACCGTAGTCGATCGTCAATCCGAGGATAGATACGCTGTTGAGGAAATTAAGTACACTCGATGTTCAATCGAGAAGCGAAATCACGCACTTGTCAGTATTGATGACCCCGTGCATGAACCCATACGCCTGCCACCCGGCGACCATCTTCGCATTCCGCTGAGCGACCTCCAGCACCAGCTTCGTTCCCCACGCGTCACCAGGACCATCTACGCCTTCATCTCCCCTCCACTTCACATCAGGCAGCTTCAGAACACGGCGCGCGACCCATTCTCCTAGGACGCGCAATGCATCAAGGTCCGCTTGCTGCTGACCTCCCCCAATGAAGGAGAGCTGTGCTGGGGGATTCAATGCCTCGAACGAGCCTATGCGAATGAAGGACGGCGCGACGCGCGTAAGGATGCTCGCAAACTCGACGCGTTCCCGCTCAACGGGGAGCTTGGGAAGCGAGATGAGGGCGAGGGAGCGCGTCGTTGGAATGCCTAACGCGAACATAGCTGGGAGACCCGGCGCATGTATGAGCACCCCTTCATTAAGTGCGAACGGATGCCCGCACCTTCGGAGCATAGGTACTCGCGTATGGACGAACGGAGTACGGCCAGACCGTCAGCCATGCGCGAAAAGGGCGTGCGTCCCGCGCCCTTCAACTGAAGTTCGTACGAGGTTTCCGGATCGTCGGGGTGGGGTGTGGCCACTATGAAAGAATACATAACCCTGTTAGCATATCCACAACCGAACAGATAGAGCGCATATGGGACTTACGAAGGGAGATCGCGCGTCCATCTCCGAGCTGTCCCGCCCACGTCCCAAACTGGTGCCCGCTATATCTC
>VJXU01001769.1:0-15368 GCA_008694245.1 Ganoderma sp. BRIUMSc
GCCTCGCCGCGTTCCTCCGCGCGCCCGCCGCGCTCCTGTTCAACTCGGGCTTCGACGCGAACGTCGGCTTCTTCGCGAGCATCCCACAGCCTGGCGATGCGGTCGTCTTTGACGAGCACATACACGCGTCGGTGCACGACGGGATGCGGGCGTCGCGCGTGGAACCCGGTTTGAGGGTCGCGTTTGCGCACAACTCGGTCCATGCGCTGCGGGAGGTGCTGCAGTCGCTCATCGCGGCACATCCCACCTTGAGGGATGGGGAGAGCAGTGTGTTTGTGTCGGTCGAGGCGCTGTACAGCATGGACGGCAACCTTGCGCCGCTCGTGGACATCGTGGAGACGGTCGAGGAGCTCTTCCCGAGAGGGAACGGCTATGTCGTGGTTGACGAGGCGCACTCAACAGGTGTGTATGGGCCTCAAGGGAGAGGACTGGTTGCAGCATACGGCCTTGAGGATCGGGTATTCGCCCGCCTGCATACCTTCGGCAAGGCCCTCGCTGGCACTGGAGGTATGTTCCTCACCCCACCAACAATAGAAGCGCAAACACTGAAGCCAAACGTCCCTAGCCGTCCTCCTGATAACGCCTCTCGTGCGGGACTACCTCCTCAACTACGCGCGCTCGCTGATCTACACCACCTCGCTGAGCTACGCGAACATTATCGCTGCCGACTGCTCCTTCGACCTCCTCGAGTCGGGCGAAGCAGAGAAGGTACGCCCTCGCCGTCATTCCATACCCCCGCATCACACTGACGTCCCTCTCACCTCAGCTTTCCAAACACCTCCTCGATGTCAGCATCTACTTCCTCTCGAGCCTCCACCACGCCCTCGCCTCGCACCGCATCTCGCCCGCACTCCTCGCGCTACCCCCGCACATCTTTCCCCCCTCCTCGTCTTCCAATTCATCGCGTATATCTCAACATCAAACCCAGACAGAGCTCGAAAGCTCCGCTACGCCGATCGTGGCCGTCCTAACTCCGCACCCACGTCCACTCTCTGCGCATCTCCGGGCGAGGGGCCTGAACGCACGACCAATCACGTGGCCAACAGTACCGAAGGGCGCAGATCGCATCCGTGTGTGTTTACACGCGGGTAATACGCATGACGACGTTGACAGGCTCGTGAATGGGATCGTCGAGTGGGCGGAGAGTTGGGAGAGGGCAAACATGGGAACAGCAAATGGCGGAGGTCGAGGTGTGGAGAAAGGGGTGGTGACAGTACAGGCGAAGCTATAGATTATTGACTCAAAAATCTTTGGGTTCAGAGGGGTGAATGTTGTCAATGGATGCACTAAGCATGCATAATGCATAGAGCGGGACCCTCCGGGTATTTTTGGAAAGGGTGTCGTTCGACGAAGAACTGGGTCAACGCCATTCGTGCAAGTTGCAATCAGCCACGACTTGCACCTATCATGTCATTGTTTGAGGAGCCACGATGTCACTAGGCGTCCTCTGAGGCCCCATCCCCCTACTCTGAGACGGTCAGTTGATGTGATTACGGGTTACGCGCTTGCAATTTCCATCCGGCTTGCGGGGCTCTGGCGGAAGTTTGATATGCTGTTTCTGCGTCGTAAATGCCGACCCTGGGGGCTACAGAGAGCGACATGTAGGACGTGATTCAAGCAGCATACTAAATTTATCTATGCCGTTGTCTGCTTATCGATGTCCCTCTTCAGCATACAAAACGACGACGCTGAGGTTAAAGCTGTGGTACAATGGAATGGAGGACTTCACGGAAGACTAATCTTGCAACCCTTCGATCTCTTCCGTGCTCTTCTGCAGGAACTCCTCATACGAGTCTTGATAACCGGCTATTGAGCATTCCTCTCGTCAGCCACGGTGCGAATTTCACAGGAGCAGAGACATACTTGGCGTCTTTGCACGAGCACGATACCGAGCTACAACTTCGCGATTATGTCGGATCGCTGCTAGCTGGGCCTGCTTTATGGTACCTACATTGATCTTATCCTCAGCACCAAACTTATCGCCATGTTTTTAACTTGACAACGAACCGGAAACATGGACGACGTGCGGGACGTATTTCCTCCCGTCAATCGTCGTCATGAGCGTCACGCTGGCCCACGCGATTTTGTGCGGATCGCGTGCGACGCGAATGATACACAAGTTTGTCTTCGGGGAGAAGTACTTGACTATCAGTGAGATTGACTAGGTAAGCAATCGACTTGTAGACCAGGGTGTGGTAGGAAGGACTGACTAGTGAGAGAGGACCCGACGGCGCCCCAGCCGGTGTCTCCAAAGTGGGTGATGACACTTTGCTTGAGTGAAGCCCAGATGGCCTTGCTCGTCGTCGGCTCTTGAGAGGGCTGTACGGAGCCAGCGGTGGGGCACGGGAGGAACTCGACTAAGAGCCAGCGGTTCTGTTAAAATCGCACCGAGGGTTAGAACGGCCTTATTGCCCAAGATAAGACCATCATACCTTGAACCTGACCATATACGCTATCTGATACGTTCTGAGGAGCGATTTATACTACTTCAGTAGGTCCTAATGTGGGATACCCATGGGTGGCTCTGACGTCCGACGCTGAGATGGATGTTGCGAAGATGGAACCATTTCGGCACTGTAAGCGCCTGCCGGAAAATGCCGTCGACGTGGGTTCGAACCCGGAACATGGCATTTGTTGTCGTCTACCTGTCGACAGTCGTCCGCCCGGAAGGTACCATTTTCCACCTCATTTTACATGAGTCGTCAAGCTGAGCAGCTTTGGGATGATTATGGTTGCGGAGACGGTCTCAGAGTACGGGAGGGTTTTACTTTGCCAGATTTGCACGCTCATCATTCACATCGATATCCGTACAATCGACTCGCAACTCGGATCGCCTCCTCGCAGGACGAGGACAGGACACAGGCCCTCATGGCGTGGGCAGTATATTATACCGTCACGGTGGCAGGTCTGGAACACCGACTCCGTCAAGGGAACCAGGCTGCTTCAAGCTCGCGTCCGTCCTGGCACTCGCCTTCTGCCTTCAAGCTGACGGCGAAACACTGTGTTCTGGAGCGCAAGCCTGATTTGGCTGTCGTACGTGGTTCGTCGCTTGCGGTATCGATATCTTATATCGCGTCGAACGCCTGACGCACGGTCGGCAGGAAGACCTCACCTCAAGAATAGAATACATTGCACAGCGCCCCTGGAGTCCTCGCCCGACAATACATGTATGCATGGTAGACCTAGAACTTATTCTTCGTACGTAGGGACCACTGGATGGAACGCCGGGCGCGCCGCAAAGGCGCATGCCCATATACGAAGGACACAACGATAAATATTTCTGCTGCCCTTGTTGAGACGGGTGAACCCTACGTCCCATCTCACGCGAATGAGAATCAGACGGCCTTCCCGACGAGCTCCAGCATCAAATACGCCTCCCTGTTCCTCGCAACCACGCTCTGTCACCAAAACGTTACAGACAGGGGGCCTGGTCAAGCATCATGCGGACCCGACTACACGACACTGACTGACTGACCTTCGGCGGCTCGATGGTGGCCTGCTTCTGGGATTCGGACTCGAACGTAGACGTCTCCTGCCGGCGGCCGGGCACTACGAGGACGCCGGGGCCCGGGGACGGGGACGGTACGGTTATCGTCACGGCCTCTGGGCCGTATCGCAGCGAGTTGCGCGTGTTCAGACTTGAATGGGCGATCGCGTTAACAGGGTATTTTTTTAATCTTTATCATGACCCAAAAAATGAAAATGGGGGGAAGGGGGACGTACGCGGCGAGAAGCGAGTTGGCGTACACTGCGTCCGAGGTCAGCCTTAAAGTTTCTCTCCGGAGGAGCAAGGAGCAACTCCAACGCTCGGGCTTACTCTTGGTCGTCAGGATGCCGAAGGCGATGTAGATGAAGTTGTTCGGCGAGACCAGGGCCTTGAGGTGCAGATACCGCACACGCCCATGCTCGAGGTCAGCCTCGGTGAAACTCCGCTTCCCGAGTCGCAGCCTCAAGAGGGTACGCACGAATAAGAAGGTGAAGAGATCCATCATCCTGGTAGGGAGTCACCACCGACAATCAGCATATCTGCACCTTTGCGACGCAGCACGGCGTACCCACCCTGTTAGCAGGCCTGAGCGTAGTCGATGAGCACCGGCGCGGGGTTCATTAGGTTCAGAAAAGGGGGATCGCCTACCTGTGTTGATGGTGTACAGGATGAGGGTCTTGAGAAGCCGGTCCGTCCTGGGTGCGAGGAACACATCGATCAGCACCGGCAGAGATGCACAGAGCAGCGACGACGGAGAACGGCAACCGTCCCCGTACCGTTTAACACCGATGTGCTTGCTGCGGAGCAGGTTCACGAGTATCGCCGTGATGAAGGCGTCTGCGAGGAGGCACATGCCCGCCCCCGCGGACACCAACCACTGCGTGGGCGGACACGAATCCGACTGCGTCAGCGCCGTTGAAAGACAAATCTGGTGGGAGTAGTAGATGGCGATGCATACGTACCGTGTCGTGCCGGAACTCATAAAAGGGCTTGTCGACAAACCTACACATGCATGCGCGTTCGGGAAGTTCAGGACGAGAAGAGAGTCTGCAAGTGCTTCTGGCACGTACGCCTTGACCGTGCCCGCTGGACATTGATGAATGAGAACGGACATCGGTTGACACGGAGTGAGAGTGCGTACCGGAAAGGAAACCTGAAGTGGGTCCCCACCCTCTAGAGTCAGACCATATTCGAAACAAGTTATTTCGGGAATGCGGTACTTACCGAGCTCTGCCGTGAACAAAATGAACTGCAGAACAACATCCATGTCAGAATTACCGGATTTCGACTCGAGGGAGTATTCTCATGCTTACTGTCAAGATGGCTAAGACGCGGTATCGCTGTCCGCCAACTGCACACCGAACATTGTTGTATGAGAGAGGGGGGGTATGCGATGAGGAGTTCGGAGTCACTTACGTCGGTCCTCGGAATATACGAAGAGCGAAGAATCTAGGAGAACAAAACCCAAATTTCGTCAGCAGTTATTTCGACAAGATCGGTAACACGGAGCAACAAACATCTTGGTCGGAATGCCGACGAATGCCTGTTCAGCACCGGCAAATGGATGTCATGCTCAGCTCTGAGGGCACGATAGGGAGATTGGATTGTTCACCGTCGTCACACACAGGAGCTGGGCAAAGATGGATATGGCAAGTTAAGTTAAGAGAACATCATGATGAAGGCTGTCACTGGCACTGCTCACCGAGAGAGACCTAGTAAGGGAAGGCGGGTGGCTCTTATGAGAGGGCAGTACGCCATATTGTGAGATTGACGCACCAGACCAAGGTCAGAAGCGCCTCTGGATGGCCGAAGCTCGTAACCAGATAATAGTAACTTCATAGTCATCAGAAATGACGGTCCATAGCGATCATGTAGCGGCGGACGTACCAGATATGGGTGCTGAGCACGATGTGGAGCGTCTCGAATACCCTAGACAGCTCGGCAGTTAGTGTTTCAAACTAATGACGGATCAGAGAGATCTCCCACAGCGTGAATACAACCTGCCCCAGAAGACATCAGCCTGGGAAATGAACGTTGAAGCGGGCCTGCACGCACCAAAGACTTGATCCAAGCGCTGTCCTTGGGGTACAAATGAATATACCGGTAACACTGGTGAATGACCAGTCCGTACAACCTGTCCAGCGTTCGAGTTCCAGGACCTGTATGCGCATAGACTGGGGTATATGAGGTATATGACGTACGCGATTCCGAGGAACGTTGCGATGAGGATGGCACCAAAGGTGTTATCAATGCGCGGAAACAGATCGAGCAAAAGGGGCGAAGCTTGGGACATGGCAGAAGACGTGGCAGAGGCACCACGGCGGCGTTTTGGTCCGGAGAGGGGTGTTTATATTAGGGCGACTAAGGGATATCTGTAGGTTTGACGATCAGAACCGATCAATGCGAACGTCAGACTGGCTCACGAAGAAGCGTAAGGACATCAAGCATCGAAGTTATAAACTTGAAGCTGCCACGTCCATACAACGTGGTACCCCTGGTTGGTAGTAGAAGCAAAAAGAAAGTCGGAGTCCTCAAATGACAAACGTGTACCCTTTCCAGTGTTGTGGAAGAGGAGCATGCAATGTACCTGTATGGCATAGTCTCCTGGCCGAATGTGAGCGTTGTGGAGAGGCACCATCTTTTCATCATTCACGAAGCTTCATCCAGAAAAGCCAATCAGCTGCTCCCCGTCAACTTCAAGGTGAAGGCTTGCCGGAAAGGAAATGGCCACCTTTAAGCCGGTGCTAAATACGGAACTCTGGAGTCTCTGTAAACAGAGGTCAGGTATCATATTTCCAAGTTCACCCGTGTCCGGACTTGGATGTCGAGTTCCCGGGCGGGAGTAGGATGAGGTGTGGTCAGGTTCAACGAGTTCGAGCGAGCTGAGTCGGCCGCGGCTCGAGCCAGATAGACGCCTTGAAGCGCCGACGGAACAACCGGCCCGAGGTCGAAGACAATGCACTGCCTCAGCTGAGTGCCTGCGATGATGGGAGTGGTTCTCTGGCTCTCGCTCCCGACTACCATCTGCTCCTAGGCCTACAGGCTCAAGCTTGACTACCTTCACTTACCGCTCTCAGGTTTTCAGCTCAGCAACACGGCGCAGTCTCATATTCATACTGTCAATTCCGTCCCTGAATTAAAGGTACGCCTAGCACATCACCCACGACCACCTTCAACCATGATGCGCCTGTGGTTCTACTGAGCACAAGACAAAGATGATGGAGTTCACGTTCAGGGCCCTCATGATATACGGGCTCACGGGTGGGATCGCTGAATTGCAGTGATTGTATACCGGCGGCCGGGCATTCGTATGCGTACTATATACTGTCCATACCCGGCTGCGATGGTCCAGGTCCAAGTCGAATACTGACTGGCTTCGCAGTGATATGCTCGTGTCACTCGACAGGCACCGCCCGTCTCGGACTGTCCTCTAGCTCTGCTTCTTCCCCCCCACGCGACAACCATCGCATCTCAACCGAGGCGCAAGGCTGTCCCGGAGCGTGCACGCAGGAGGTACCGGCTACTCAAGCATCCACTGAAGTCTGAGCACGATGCAGAGGTCGGTCATGAGTCGACTTTTTTTCCGAGTGAGAACCCGATGCCGCTAGCGCTGTTTACGGGCAAGGAGTGGCTTCGTCGATATTCCCTGCCATTAAATGTTTCCCGGCCGCGGAATGGAGTACGACTGTGTGCATGATGGTTCGAAGGAACGCTTGCGATCACGATCATGATGATCCCTGCAAGTGCTGTTCATGCATTCATGGCTCGGGATGACGTTAACCGCGTCAACAGTTCATATTCAACACAATACGGCATCCCGCTGAGTCGAAGTGATGCAGGGACAGAAGGGTGTTCCAGTCCGAGTTACGAGTTAGACAAAAGAGTAGGTCTGCAGCAGCAGTGCAGCCTGAGAGGTAGCTAAGCGGCGAGTTCGTTCCCATATGAGCGCTATTTTCCGCTGCCTTGTTCTGCGGCGAGCGACAAGGCAGCATTGACAAGTTGCTGAGTAGGCTGCGACACTATGTTTGGGAGCAGGGGACGGCTCGGCCGTGTATGTCACATGCATTGTGATCCATCCCCCGAGGAATTTGGATCGATGGCGCATCCCACAAGACGGTTGCTGCAATGTTTGTTATATGGAATACAGAACGATATAGTGACGAGTGTATACATCTACAGGTGCGAGAAGGTATGAGAACAGAGGAATGGCGCGTCCGACCAGAGGATATAGAATATACTGCTAAAGCTACAACAAGGATGGGTATCGGTATCACACTGGTCCGATGCGGCGGTCATTCGGAGGGACTACACGGCGATGCCGACGAGCTCGAATGTCAGGAACGCCTGGCTGTTATTCTCCACGACCTCGACCTTCGGTACCTGCCATGCCAGCAAGTGTCAACTTGAATCAGTGCACCTTCGACTACGGAACATGCGTAGACTTACGTGTGGAGGCGCGACAACGTGTCCCTGCATCTGCATCTCGAACAAGGTCGTCTCGCCGCGACCCAAATGCGAACGAGAACGAGAACGCGAAGCGGATTCGGGAGCGGCCTTGCTTTCGGGGTTCGCACTTGATCTCAGGGAGCTGCGTGTGTTCAGCCTGGACGTGACCATTCAGTACCTTGGACCAGGAGCAAAGCATCTACAGACAGGAGGGGAGGCCAGGAAGACTTACGCTGCGAGGAGAGAGTTGGCGTACACTGTTCCCGTCGGCAACATCAGCGCCCCGATCTGGGAAGCCGGAGGCTTGTGGACTGCTTACTTTTCGTAGCGACGATCGCGAAGCCCGCATATATCAGGTTGTTGGGGCAGACGAGCGACTGACAGCGCACGCCGTTTGCAAAATCAGCTCCTCCTAGTACGAGAGCCATCCACCGGCTGAACGCAGGTACTCACAAACAGCAGCGAGCCTAGCGTGACCACGCTTGATGACGATGATGGGAAGTCGGGAACCCGAATCAGCCCCACGCTCATCCGGAAACGAGAACAACCCTGACGCACCCTGTGAGCAACCCTACAGCGGGCCCATTCCATCAGCATATAGCCGGCGCAGCTGAGGAGGAAACAGGCCCACGCACCGGTGTTCACCCCGTACAGAATGAGTGTGTCCACGATCCGGTCTATACTGTACTCATCATTCGCGGACAAACGCGCGGATAGCGGTTAGCTTTCATGCATGCAGAACAAGTGTTTGGATTTGGGGTGCCAGTGCATCACGCACCTCTTCACGCCTGTGCGCTGCGTGTGCAGCAGGTTGACGAGCACGCCTGTGAGCAAGCCGTCCGCCAGGAACGCTGCTCCTGCCCCTGCGGAAACGAGCCACTAGTTGTGGAGGGGCCGCGGGTCAGCACGCTGAGGTGTGAAGGAGGGAGGCAGGGAGGAAGCGCCGCTGACCGTCTGGTGCTGGAACTCGGAAAAGGGCTTCAGCATGATCCTACACATTGCGCATGCATATTGTGAGCGTTTGACGCGGACTTGCATGGGCTCCAGTACGCACGCCTCGGCCGTGGCCGCTGGCAGGTCGCACTCAGCTGGGGAATAAAGTGGCTGAGACGACCGAGTGTGCTCACCACAGAAAAAGCCTGCATTTGGTAGAAAATCGGGTGCTCAGCGACTGGTAGATTGAAGCGGCGGAGGTGGCTCCCACATACCGAGCTCTGCTGCAATTAAAACACACTATAAAGTGCACCCCTCACCGTTAGCGTTGCCTAATACCGCAGGCGCTCAAACCAGCCTACGCACAGCGAAAATGACTAGGACTCGATATCTGGTACCGCCAACTGATGTAGTGAACGACGCTGAGTGAGGCACCGGTGACAGATGAGAGACACTGGCACTTACGGCGGAATATCCGGCCGGCGAAGAAACTAGAAAGCAGAATTATGCAAGTTATTACTTCGACATCAATTCTAGGAGGACGAGACGAACCCCTGGGATTGCACGACAATCAAACCCTGCAGATCCTCACGCATCAGAACGAAGGAGATGACGGAGACGCGGGTTGAAAGAGAAAAAAACTCACAGTCATCGCACTGAGGAGCTGGCCGGGCGCATGACATGTAAGATTTAGCCACTTAAGCAAGTTCGGAAGCGTACTTACCCCGAGCGACCTGGAACGAAGCCGTCGTCAGAATGGGGATGCAGGGGAACAACCTTTGACTTACCAGACGGAAGACTGAATGGTGACCGCGTTCCCGTAGTTCGTGACCAGGTAATAGTAACTAGTCCATCGTGAATCCAAAGGCTTGATACATCACAGAGGGTGGGCATACCAGATGTGTATACTGAGCACTATGTGAGCAGTTTCGAAGAGCCTGGACAGCGTAGCGGACATCGTTAAAGACAAGCAGAGGGAGCGTATATGGTACTTACAGGGTAGATGCAACCTATCCGGGAAGCAGTTAATATAGACAGTCCTAACATAAGGGAAACGGATACGAACCAGGGCCTTGATCCAGCCACTGTCCCTTGGATAAAGCCTGAAATACCGGTAGGTTTGGTGGACGACTAGCCCGTATAACCTGTAGCAGAGTCCGATGTGGGTCAGGCCGATCATCAGCGGAATATGCGGCAGGCAAGTCTCACATGAGACCGAAGAAAGTGCCAATAAGAACGGCACCGAAGGTACTGTCGAGAGATGGAGCAGGGCCTGAGGACGAGGGGGCCAGGGGGAACATAGTAGACGAAGACATGACGGGGCCAAGTGCAACCAGCGCGGGCACGCAGGCTGCGAACTGGGAGACGGCCGTTTATAGGAGCCGCGTCGGGCACTTTAAACTGGGACTGGAATTCGCGCGCGATCTGGAAGCCTGTGGCCTGTCGTGAGTTTGACGGTCGTAACGCCATGTGGATCGGCCCAGCAGTCAGATCCGCAACGAAGAAGCATAGGGCGATGCCACGTCGGCATGCTATACTGAGAGGCAATGTCATCTCGGTCGCAGAGCTTCGCCCTAGATGGAAGGAGGCGAACCCACATTGTCCACAAGAGCGGCGGTCCGTCTCAGGCCCCTTGTACAAGGGAAGAGATCTTGGGAATATGATAAGTTGATGAGTTCATCGCGTGGCGGTGTGGGGCCAGGGCCCAGTTTCGCTCCCGTTCTGACCCTCAACATTCCTCCGTTGTGAGACCGGGGCATGGATTGCTTCCACGAGCACGTACTTGCCCCAGGACATTGTACAACTGTCGAACCCGGGGCAGGCTAGGAACGGGGAACGTGATCTGAGAATGATGATGGAAGTTCGTGGTCAAGAGGTTAAGCGCCTGCGAGAGAGGTGCTGCAGCCTGTGCAAAGCGTGGTGCTTCTCTGCAGTCCTGCGCGGTGCACAGCCCGCCACTGCCAGTGAGGGCCTTGCTTTAACCAACTGATATCCTCTCTATCTCTCTTCATACAGCCCTGTGACTCATCTTCCCGACATTTATGCCTGAAATAGTCGACGAAATCGTGAGGCCCGAGCCCGAGATCTTGTCGTGTCTCTTCAACCGAGCCGGAACTTGTCTCTCGCAGTCGCTACCATCTCTTCGTCTTCAAGACCGTCATCTTCAAGAGTGGAACGGAACAGGATGGTCTGTGCGAATTTCTTGCATCTCACTCGCACTGGCATTTTCGCCCACGCGCGGGCCGTTTCGTTGTCGTTCGCGTCCCGGAACTGCCACATCATTTCATCCTTCTCGAGATCCTTGTCGTGCCCTGGCTCCACCCTGGTCTATGCGGGGCTTCACTCGGACACCATCGAGTACTTGGGAATGACTGGACTAAAATCGTACCCTACCCATACTCTTCAACATGCTGACGCACCTAGCCTAATGGTACCTCGAGACTACATCCACGCAATAGTGCAAGAATGCTGTGTATTTATATCACGAATTCTGGTCAAAGACACGGTCGCACGAGGGGAATGCGTAACAAGAACCATCACCGCATTGTTCAGAGTCCTTCAGACACGGTCCGAATCAAAATCAAAAATGGTATGCGGGATGGAATGTTGCAGCTTGTCTTTGAGGCTCCCGGTCAGTAAACAGCGAGGTCGACCCGTCTGAACCGGTTGACCCGGAGGACGGAATATATTGGAGAGACTTTCTGGTGTTCAAGCTGCATGGAGAGAATTAGGATCATGATACTACGTACACCGTAATCAGTAGAAAAAGATGGAAGATCTACTCACGCCGCGAGGAGGGAGTTTGCATACACTACATCGAGCTGAGTACACTTCCGGATAACGACGTGGGGCAAGCGCGAAATGATTGACTCACACTTCGTCGCCACGATACCAAAACCAGCGTAAATGAGGTTGCTTGGGTATAGGAGCGACTGCACACGCCAGAAATCAGCCACCGCTACATTCCACTTTGGGGGATTGGCCGGGGTACTACTCCACGTACGAACAAAAGAAACAGAAGATTGACAACTCTGTGATGCGAACATCAAGTTATGCACGGTGTCGTTGGAATGGCAGCCGACGCACCCGTTCAGTAAGCCTACAGACTATCGATTAGCAAGAGGAGACCCCGCAGGATAACAACGCCCGCCCACCTGTGTTGACGGCGTACAACATGATGGTCTCTACAATCTCATGCATCCTGGTTTCATCAGGGTAATAGCTCGCTTGACTTGAAGGCTCAGGTTCAGAAGGCCTGCGACATACCGCTGCGACTTCGCTTTCTCTCTGCGCAACAAAATTACGAGTACCACAGTGAGAATGCTATCTGCAAGGAAGGCCGTACCCGTTCCCGCAGATATGAGCCACTGTACAGACATACAGACATGAGTAAGGTCAAAGTGGAGAGAATTGGATGAGTGCGTCTGCGTACTGTGTAGTGCTGGAACCGCGAAAACCATGGGAAGGCAAAGCTGTCCATCACCTGGTGTGAGTCTCAGACGACACTGTAGAAAACGGCAATTCTGGAACACACGCTTGGGCGGTCGCAGCTAGATTAACGTGTCGTGAGCATACAGGGAAAGCAGGTGAAGGTTCAATATCTAAGTACGAACCACAAAGGAAGCCTAGAATGCGCAGTGGATCAGATATTGATCGAGATTTCTACACGAGGAGACCCGCCGCCTACCGAGCTCTGCGCCGAATAAAATGAACTATAGGGTAGGGCTGCTCAGTTTCGCAGTGCCTCCGCTGGAACTGGTGTACATACAGCCAGCACGACGAGGACTCGGTATCTCAGCCCGCCTACTTTCTCGAATAAATTATCTGCATGAGCCTTCAGGTGATACCCGAGTCATTGGTACAACTTACGTAGAAAAATGCGACGAGCAAAGAAGCTAGGACGGTCACGACGGTCGATCGCCAGTTTACGCCCATAGAAAACGAAAACGGACGCACCTCTGGGATGGTATGACCACCACACCCTGTGCAGCGAGAGAAAGTTGCCACCGGGCTCAGGGAAGGGCGCTATGGAGTGGGAATGCAACTCACCGACATCGCACTCAAGAGCTAAGTTGCATGATTCAGGTGAAGTTCAAGATTCAGGAGCACGCGATGGCTCACTCACGTCAACAGACCTGAGAGCCGGAACGTTTGTTAGCGCAGGTTCGTGAAGGCGGCGACGTGAACATACCAGACTCCGGACAGGAGAGCGAAGGGGCGGTAATAGTTGGTAATCAAGTAGTGATAACTGGATCACCTTATGAAGTGAAGGATGTGGGACTAGCAGGTGACGCGACACGTACCATACATGCGTGCTGAGCACGACGTGGAATGTTTCGAAAGCTCTACAAGACGGTGACCGTCAGAGTGTGCAAGGGGAGCAGAGAGGGGGAGTCGCACAGGACCATCGACACCTAGTCAAGTCAAGGAGAGGTTCAGGAGTCCGTTCGCCGGGAGATAGATGCGATGTTCTCACCAAAACCTTTATCCACCTGCTGTCATCTGGGTATAATCTGAAGTACCGGTAGGATTGGTGGATGATCAGTCCATACAGCCTGTATTCAAATATTGAGGGACAAGACCTGTATCGAGAGGAATATGAAACATACACAAGACCGACGAAGGTCCCGATGAGGACTGCCCCCAGGGTATTGTCCAACGGGGGCACAGAGTCGACGAGGGGAAACGCACTGGAGGGCCCGGGCATAACGAGAGTCATTGGGTAGTTAGGCTGGGTGCAGTCGGTCGCACTAACAGGGGGTCGCCGACGCTTATAGGACTAGATGGGCGATCCTTAAGGTTGGACATGATGGAAGCTGTAAATATGCGAACTTGACGGTCGTCATGGATTGACGTCGAAGCATGAGGACCAGGTCACGGTGAGATGCTTGCAAATCGGCAGGTTAGCAGTAACAAGGATACCTCAGCTGCGTAGTGCTCTCGGACACGAGACGGCGGTCGTAGCTCGCACCAGGAGTGTTTCAGCGGAATTGGGGGCGAGGGCCGTTTGCTACTAAGAAATGGCAAATGCGTCGCGTGGCGATGTGCCGGAGCCTCATGTCTTCAGGTCTGCTTGCGAAGTTCCGTGAACCATCATGACCAAGAAGGATTCTCCAGGGCGGGAGAAGGGGGTAGACTGTAGCGTACGGGGTTGCGACCAGGATATCGCCCAGATCAGCATCGAGAAGATATCCGTGAAGCGCTCATCGCACCCGTTGCGGTGATACCCAAGGAAGCCTGGGTTGTGGGCATGGAGAAGGGGCGACGGAAGAATCAAGCGGGAAGCACGATCCACGGCGTTGTGACATGCAGGGCAATCCTCACATCTGGTGCGCGGGACTGGTCAGCATTTGCCCACACCATCGACGTCTTCACGCACCTTCTGAATGCCCCCAAACGACACGGCCGTCAGGATGTAGATGTTTAAAACGGACGGCGGAGAGACGAGATGATAATCTGCAAACCCGACTAACCATTGCGTTGTGTAGTGTATTGTAGAGTACATCCTTATTACTGCCCATGTCTATTCGACTAAGCGTCCTCAGAAGACAGGCAGGCATCTACAGCGGATTAGTCCAGAAACTATGATATTAGATCTACCGTCTACGCCATAACCTCTCGCAACTGGGCAATGTGGGCCTCGCGCCGCTTCACGATATCAGTGTGAGTGATCGTGCTCCGCAGGTCTGCCTCCGCCTGGATGCGAGTATGAGCAAATTTGGAACATAGGAGAGATCGATGAACGCGCACCTGGAGAAGGCGGTCTGCTTCCCACATGCGGTTTGGCAGACTCTCGAGCGCGACGTACACCGCCGGGATGGAGGCACAACGCAGCAGCTCCAGCTCATTCGTGCGCAGGATGGCGAAAGCGATGCGGAAGAGCACGTCGATACCGTCTACCATGAACACGTCCCAAACGCGGAACAATGTCTGGACACGAAGACTCAACATCCACTACGGTGCTCTCATGACTGACACACTCACCTCGACAGGCAAACAGTCGGTGAACAGGGAGAGGAACCAAGAGAAACAGATCGCGCCGAGGTCCACACCCAGATCAGTCAGATGGGCGGACAGCTTCGGCATAAGATCCTGGACATAGTCGAGGAGAATCAGGGGACAAGCTCTGGAGCTCAGGAGGGACGGAGAGAAGAAGTCCTCGGGCAGGATACGTTCGATCATCGCAGCCAGCACCCAGAAGGCCTCCTCTTGGTCGGCATGAACAAGCAGCAGCGTCGAGGTGACCAAGTTCATCCCCTGACAATACCCAACCGCCGGATTGCGCCTACAGGGTAGGGATGACAATCAGCACCTCACCCAATCGAACCACGACACAAAGCATCCTCACCTGCTGTACGCCATCAGCACCCTGCGCAGCTTCTCCACGCCGGCGCCCGTCCGCCCAAAGAAGATGTTGAGCGGCATCGTCCTGCACACGTCCTTGTCGATCTCGCGCACGACGCTGCTGCCCGCGTCGCACTCCGCCAGCGCGTCCGCGAAC